>JXXB01006300.1:0-16300 GCA_000956275.1 Anopheles koliensis
CAATACAGTATTCAGGCTGTAGTTATCGTGATTCAGCACGTGCTTTACCCTGACTTTAAGTGTATTTCTTTTTGGAGTAAATTCTAGTAGCAATTGCAAATGGCTGCCGCTGCACATTCGCGGAACATTCTTGACTATCATCACCATAAGCACCAGAATAACATGCCCCGGCTATGTTCGCCAGTATGTTCTTATTCAACGTTTACACCGTACGCCTCAGGCCCGCGTGTCTGTCGCTTCTCGAAGCCACCATCCATTGACGACGTGAAAGATTGGCACGAGTGTCGAGTGTTGCTTGCAGCCTGCCTCCGTACGTCGATTGACCGTGAGGTTTTAAATATAAATCCATCCCGACAAGCAGCCCACCCCAAGCACGGCGAGACAAATCGAGCGCCGCCAGGCGGTGGCCGCAGGCCGCTGAAAGTGAAAGGAATATTTTTGTGGATGCACACGCGGAACTGACCGAACCCCAAAATGGGAAGCAACCGGACACATGCGAGGAAGCCAGCCTTCCTGAGGGACACCGTCCGTCCGTACGAGGGTGTGTGTGTGTGTGTTGATGCTGCATGGGAAGCAAGGGAGATACAAAAAAAGATGCATCAATCAGACCGTAGCTATAATTGGCGGTGGGGAAATCATAAAAGCAACGACTGTAAACGCTATAAAAAGGCTCCCGGTTGCAAGGGAGCACGAGCCGAGAGGCGGTTAAGAACGACGTGGCTTGGTTTATGATTTGCCGACCGCCAAAGAGGATGTCCATGAAAGACACCTGTACCAGGCGGCAGAAGCCGCCGCCGCCAACCGTTCACTTACCGCCCAATCAACCGTTACAAGTGGGGAAGTGTTACTTCCGCTCTCGGCCACCAGCTCTGCACCATCACACCCTCCCAACGGTGGTGCGGGAGTAACCTGGGGCGGAGGGTAAAGGCTCTTGGCCCGTAACAACATGATGACTTTGGCCCTGAACATGACGCGAACGCAAGCGGCCGCGCGCGCGCTCCTGCGTGAATGTGCCCCGTGTACGAAAGCCTTCGCAAAAAAAAAAACACACACGAAACAAAACACCAGCCACGAATAAGCGCGAGGAGAACTGTGAACCTCGGCGGCGGCGAATAGCACAAAAACCCTGCCACGCGCCGTTCTTGTGCCCGCGCCGGACAGGATAGGATTCGGCACGCGCCATTTCCGATCGTTCAGTGAACTGGCGCATAAATTGGGTTGGCATTGAAAACCTAGCGGTGGATGCACAGTATGACCTCCTCCTTGGCGGGCGGGCGAGCGAGCGAATTTGCAATTCCACCACCTCGGTGGGCACGGAACTGGTTTCGGCATCGAAGAAATCAGTTTCCGCAACTCGTAAATTGGTAAACATTTCACGCACGTCAACCGAAATCTCGTATGTTTACAAACAAACGGGTTGTCCGGAGAGCAAGTTTTTTCCTGTCATGTTCGATACGTGCTTTTTTTGGATCAAGAATAAATAAGCAGGCGCTGAACCGATCGATTGCCACTGGTGCCGTTATAACCACTTAATTTGAAGGTTAAGCTATAGCTGCACTCTAAATTCGTTTAAGGTTTTTTGTTTTCTGTCATTAAGTGTTGGGGTTTTTTTTGTGTGGATATTTACCAATGGGGGAAAAACATTGTATAGGGAAACCATTTTCCGTTTCATCCACCTTCTCGTTCCAGTAGTAATGATTGAACCTTCTATTTACTTGGAAATTCCTTCTCCAATGTCTTTCCCCCCGCGGGCAGGGCTAGATAAAGGCAGCGTTTCGAGAGGGAGAGAAAAAAGTGCACAAAACACAACTATGCTCAGTCCTCTAGACAACCCGGCAACAGGCAAAAAGGGAGGGAGGCAACTATCAACCATTAGAGGCTAATTATCGCCCATACCGCCCATATCCGCGGTCGGGCAATGGATTGCGATTGATTCATCATGCATCGCACGCTAGGATCAGCGATCGGCGGCCTGATCTACAACGCTATTATGTGTTTGTCCCACGGAAAAGCTCACCTTAGCGGCTGACCCGTTTGCCGTGGCGTGTACTCGGCTACAGCCAGCTGCCATAATGATAGGAATTCTAGCGTACCACGTCACAATTGAAGCGAGTTGCGAGGAAAAATTAGTAGACCTTGAATGATCGCGCCAGCAAGTGATCGCTTTGTGAGATTGGATCGGAAGTTCTGGTGGGATGTACGGGAATAAATCAACAAACGGTTGAATAGACGTTCGATTGCAAACGTTCCACTCGGTCTTATCGGTACACTGCTGATACACCTTACTACATCGATTACTACAGAGGTTATACTATTATGGTCGTGGTCTAGACAAACGTGATAGTGTTCTCGATTAGACACGTTCTGATTGTAGAGATTAGATTCGGTCCTATTGCGTAGATAGTACGCAACTAGTCATGCAAACGTTTCTAACCTTTGTTTTATTTCCAGACGAAAGGATTGCACGCTCTTCCGCGGTTGGTCATCTTCACCTCGGAAGACGCACACTACTCGGTGAAGAAATTGGCCTCGTTCATGGGCATCGGTTCGGACAACGTGTACGCCATCAAAACCGACGCTATCGGGAAGATCCGTGTCGATCATCTAGGTACGATAGCCAAGCCGACTTGAGGTTGTTCTGAGCAGCCGGACTGATAACCCACCCGGGCGTTTCCTTTTCATCCTCCAGAAAGTGAAATCCTGCGTGCCAAGGCGGAGGGAGCGCTGCCGTTCATGGTATCGGCCACGGCCGGCACTACCGTAATTGGAGCGTTCGATCCGCTCGAGCAGATTGCCGACCTGTGCGCGAAGTACAACCTCTGGCTGCACGTGGATGCGGCCTGGGGTGGTGGTGCCCTGATGTCCAAGAAGTACCGAACGCTGCTGAAGGGAATCGAAAGGTAAGTTGCGCACACCGGTAGCGTACGGCTATTTTCCAAGCCTTTGAACAGGCCCGCGGGAACAGGTTTTTCGGGGTGCGTGTATGTGGAGCGCTTTTGGAATAGAACAGAATTGCTTCCGATTCCTGTTCTGAAAGAACGCCTTTCGCGTTCGGGCGTTAATTGGGGTTGGGCTGCCGACGGGTTTTCCGATGCGGTTTGCGGAAATGAATGTAAGGCGCGTGGCGGGCCAGGTAGCCTTGCCCCGGGCGACGGTATGTGCGTGGACGGCAAACTATTCGCCTTCATCTGGTATGAATTCCATTTGCAACTGCCAACAATGCAAGGCAGCATCATATCCGTCCTGTGCGGTTCAACTAAACGCGGTGACGAAAAACGGTTTCGTTGACCTTTACTTTCCAACACTGGCCGGCTAACTTCAAGCGTCCATTTGCTGACCTTTGCCGGTGGCGGTAATGCAATGCGAACCGATCGGATTTATTCGAAACATTTTGGAACGGTCATTATCGAACGCGCTCGAATGAAGCTGGTGTGGGGATGCGTTCTTGTCCCAAGTGGCGAAGTCCAAGTTGCTTAGCCTACTTTGAGCGCGTTGAAGCATCTCGCCTACTTTGTTGTACGGAAAAAGTTTGATAATTGCTCGAGTTATCGAACACACATTTCCGGCATATTCCACCGGACCAGTGTCCTCCACGCTAGTGTCGGTGTGCCACTTGCTTCTTAACCCTAATAAAAAAACGTAACGATCGATACAAATGCATGCAATTATCTGTTGGAGCACGACGATTACCAACCGGGCTGCTGGCAACCGGTTGCGGTCGGTTTCGCTTGATTCGCACAGAAGTCAATTTTCCGGAGGACTGGAAATAATTCGCACCGTCACTACTCGCTGTGGTGGCTTCGGTGCGGTTTCGGTACGCCTATGCACACTCTCGCGTACATGTGCTAACGACATTGGCCCAAAAGACCTAGCGGCTACCCTAGTCTGAAAGCCTACGTCTTTGTACTGGCCACATGTGTGTGTGTGTGTGAGTATGTCGGTGTGCGTACGACATTCCGTGCCACGCTGCACAGTAAGGCCAATGTCAATGGCAGCAGTGAAAATGGTAAGATCCTTGATCTGTCCCGCACTTTGGCACACTCCGGCGAAGGCTCAAAGCGGCAGAAAAAAGGAACCGACTAACCGTAACGCGATTACGGTCAAATGCGCTGCTAAACAACAACAAAAAAGTAATAACCGAAACAGAGACCGAATGAAATCACTTTAGAGGCTACCGCACAAAGCTAGCCTATAGAGCATTACTCCGTGTCCGTATGCATCTTTGATGTGTTGCTGTGGTTGGTTGAAAATGCATTTTTCAAATCCATTTCCGTTTATCTTCCGCTTCACGTTTCGTAGATCTGATTCGGTTACTTGGAACCCGCACAAGCTGCTGGCCGCCCCGCAACAGTGCTCCACGCTGCTCACCCGCCACCAGAACATCCTCTCGGAGTGTCACTCCACCAACGCCACCTACCTGTTCCAGAAGGACAAATTCTACGACACCCGGTACGACACCGGCGACAAGCACATCCAGTGCGGTCGCCGAGCCGATGTGCTGAAATTTTGGTTCATGTGGCGGGCCAAGGGCACGGCCGGGTTCGAGCAGCACATCGATAAGGTGTTCGAGAACGCGGAACACTTCACCAGCAGTATTAAGGCGCGGCCCGGCTTCGAAATGGTGATCGAGAATCCCGAGTGCACGAACGTGTGCTTCTGGTACGTGCCGCCGGGTCTGCGCAGTGTGCCGCGGGATTCGGCCGAGTTCCGGGACCGCCTGCACAAGGTGGCACCGAAGGTGAAAGAGCGTATGATGAAGGACGGTTCGATGATGATCACCTACCAGCCGATCCACGACAAGCCCAACTTTTTCCGACTGGTGTTGCAGAATTCGTCGCTCGACAAGGCGGACATGAACTACATCATCGATGAGATCGAGCGATTGGGCAAGGATTTGTAGAGGAACCGTGACATCGTTGAAGGCGACAGTACAATCCTTGTTTGTTTTGCTAACGTTGCTTAACTTATTTTCCTTCCGTTGGGTCGCGTACAGATGTATTTATTGAAAGCATTCGTTACTAGCAGCTAAATTGAAATGAACGTAACCAAGATGCATGAACAGAAGTAAGCGGAAAGCGATAGCAGAAGAATACTTCAATTGCACCAGTTGTATAGCGGATGGCAGTAATGTTAAAAAGAAGGAACTCTACCGGTAGAATAGCCACGATCCTTTGAGGGGTTGTGTTGTTGTTCGCTACAGATTACTTATTTGTGCTACATCGTAAGCATGTTCCAATATAAACATATTTTTATTAATTGTCATTAGTTTTGAAATTTTTATGGAAAACAATATCACAATATATGTTAAAAAGTTTCATTAATATTATTCTTCATTTTCACTGGGCCGAGTAAGGTAATTTTCTTGGGCAGTCAAGCAAACGAGATCATCTGTAATATAACTAAACCGTTGATTTACTGGGAGAATACAAAGTTTTTATTTTCAGTTTTGGTATACAGTAGCAATACATTCCGACCACAATAATAACGTTCCAATATACATATCAAACTTCGACACATGTTTCTTTTATCCAACCGATGGTTCCTGTTTGAAATAGAAATAGTGTACTTTCCCTAGCGATGTATTACATGCAGTGGCCAGTAGTACTATGTTTCGTGCTAGTGGTAACTGTGTTTATAAATCATTTGATAGTAAGTGAATGCGCTCAGAACTGTACACCACAATTCGTGCAGCGACGGGTACGTAGGGCCAAACATGCCAATATGCCGAGTGGGAAAAAGAAAATGGCACAAAAGATTCCCAGACACGAATAGTCGTCTTCCAGCATACCGATCCGGCAAACCGGACAACCGTTTACCACAATAATTTGCTGGTGGATGGTATCGGTTCTTTGCACGGGAACGGTCTGAATGGTAACCTGCGGCACCACCGTCACCTTGCTGGCATCCATCGCACCGTAGTAAGGCACCGTTCCGGGAACGGGTGTAACGTACGTGTGAGTTGTAGCGATCGGTTGCTGTTGGATGTACTCCTGCCTCGGATATGGCACTGATGGTGCCGCTGATGCAGTGCCAACCACGGGAACGGACGGTTGAGGCTGACCATTGTTTTGCGTCGCTGCTGGAAGGAAAGAAACTATTAATCATATGCATCGCATCGGGGAATGTTTCCAGCCCTGGACGTCGTCAATACCATAATCGGTCGAGTAGTTGCCCGCTAACACTTGTTCGTACGAGGGTGGCGCGCTGGCTTGCTTTTCAGAGTCCATTACGTTGTAGCAGAATCCTCTTAATTAAGTTTTAGCACCTTGATATAAAGAAACGATTTATCTTTCCACTACGTGCGTGTGTGCTAGTCAGTGTTTACATCGCCATCTGACTCATCGTTCTATATAAACCTTATGTTGAAAAATCAAAACATTCACGAGATGTTCAGATCCAATCCGGTCCGTTGTATAATCGAGTTAAATTAAAAAAAATGTAAATAAAAATAAAAATCACTTGAATTGCATCCAACCAGGCATATATGGTATATATGGTATGCCTTTGTTAACTGCAAGTAGAATATTTGCAATTTTCAGCTGAGAGGAAAAATACTAAATTTCTGTTTAGATTGACCATCACCATTCTTTTAGTACAAATCGCTGTTCTAAAATGACCTGTCATCGTGACGTGCCCACATAATCAAAAAAGTTGTAAAAAAAAGTTTGTGAAAAATTGCCACCGTAATTGAGATCGGAGAGAAATTGTAAATTGCTACGAAAACGGTATCATTCGTGCGTGTCGGATGTGCTACGTAATCCCAACGTGTTCGTGTTGTGATATACGCATAGTGGTTAGTTCATTTAACCGTGAGAACAGCCCGTGAACGTACTCGTGCAAATAAAGATGCAGACGTGTTGGAGATAGCTCGTTGCACTTGGGTCGGTCTGGGTCGGTCACTCCCTTATTACCCGTTGCATGCCCATCGAGAGCTGTAACTTGTTTCTTGTATCATTCGGGTCCAGTGTCCACCAAATTGTGGCCCCCACATTCGCCACGAACCAATATCCGTCCAAAAACAGACAAAGTCTGGCCGCGAACGGACTACCTTCGATTTCGGTTAGTGACGAAAAAGCTCCTCTGAAGACGACTATCTTTGAAAGCGATGGAACGCAGGCATTGTTGCAAGCAGTATATGTCGTTTCCGGTTACCCCTAGCTTGCTGCTACGATGAACAGTAGCATCCGAAAAGCTAGATGACTATTTCACTTCGAATCGCAGCGGATGTATTAATGGAAGTCGAGTGAAGGTTTGGTTTTGTGTTCGTCGGTTCGATTTTCGTCTAACCTATCGGACCGGATTGTGTCTATTAACACCATAAGGACGTCAGAAAATAGGCTCCATGCGATATTTAATGCATCCGGTGGAGCACGGTATGCATTGAGAGCCATCAGTGCGAGAAATTATCAACAAAACAGGGTAAACTATGCAAACTGCGGTCGCCAGCGGTGGGAAATCGAGCAACCATAGCAGCGGCACTACGACGAAGGGAAGCACAAACAGCAGCAATACTACCGGATCAACGCAGGCCACGACCAAAACGAAAGAAATGTTTATTCTACGGGCCCTCGAGAAGATCCTCAGCGATAAAGATATCAAACGTTCGCACCACCTCCAGCTGAAGCGGGCATGCGATGTGGCACTCGGTAAGCAACGAATTAGTTCATCAAATTGTGCGCTGATTAGCGTGGTCTAATTTTGGTTGTCAATCGCACACACGGCGACTAGCCCTAGTTCCCAGTAACAGATAAGCATCAGTAACAGCCAATTCGAGTATTTATTTCAAGAGTCTTAAGAGAATGTTTTTTAAGAGTCTCGTTTATTCCCTCATTATTGATTATCTTCAAATTTTCAACCATTCATACTTTCGATGTCCTAAGATTGTTAACATTTCTTGCGTGAGTATGGTTCTACTTAAACGAATCGCCAAACCCGTTGTCCCTACCTACTACGATACCACGAAGAAATACTGCCGAAGGTCGCTTATTAGAGCGCACTCCTCCACGTAAAATGTACGCTAAAAGAAAGCGTGCAGCAGCGTCGTCGCTGGCCGTAAAGATGGGCACGGACGGGGGGAAGAAAATGGGAGCGAATGTGTAAAATGAGAAAAAATCAATAACACTTAAGTAACCCACTTGAAAGGGGCCACAGTACGCGCGCTGTAGTACGCTTTTCGCAGGGACACGGGCGAAGGTGGTGCTGGTGCCGGTCTGAAGCACATGTAACCGCACGTAATTGTCGCCTGGATTGTCCTGGCCGGGCGCCTTCTTTTGCCAGGACTGAATGAGTTTTGATTAAATTAATTATCGATGATTTTGTCACGCGCAGTTTGCTTCAGTTCGCTTGATAAAATAGCGTAGTTCGGGGATTGAATTCCTAATGGGTGTTTTCTAATCGTTGTGCGTAAATTGAATACAATTGTTTGTTATTATTTTACCCAATGAACTCTCTGACTTCGAGAACACATGTTAGAATGCGAATTATAGATTTTATTTTAAATTAGAAGAAGGTGTAGAAAATTCGAATTGTATTTTTTTATTTTAAATTTTCTTGTTTCATTCATGCTTAAGTATTTTCATTCATCTCACGGATGTTGCATCAGCCATGTACAGACGTGGTTATTTATTCTGCCTACTGCTAATACAAAATATGTGGTCAAATTTAAATGGTTCATTGGATGATTTTAAAAGATTCCGAATAATGCAGGAAATAGGTTAGGAGGTCAGTAGTTTTGTTTTGTTATTTTTTCAGCCTTTGTGCTACATGTTACTCAATCATAAGTTTAAAATGCTTTTCAATTCACTTTGACCATATGTTAAATGGAAATACTTTCATTATAGCATATGTGACCACTTTTCTACAATAATGACTGGCATATTGTAGTATTTAATACTAAATGTTTGATTACAAACAAAATTCAAAATTTGTTATTACACTTTTTCACTTCTTGTTTTATAAAAGCACTGCATTTGTTTTCTCATCTTTTGCTCCAAGCCCTTCTGGTCTAAGAGAGCGTAAAGGGTATGTGAAATCACACCAACACATCCGTACCGGTAACCATCCTACGCCGCGCTCTAATCTGCGTGCAAGTGACAAACATTGTCACACAAACCGTTCTCACCAGGTGAGGGAGAAGGGCATTTATTTAGGCGCACGGATAGATAACAGCGCGCTCGGTTGTGCAACACGGCGCGTTGGAGACGAATGTCGACGAAAGGGCTTCTGGATAGGGGGTTTGGTGGAAGCTCATGTCGATGTGTGTCAGCAAACCACCGATACATTCTACCGGGTACGGACACAATTACCCGCGCCCGTGCCAGTGATAAGCGGGTGGCTCTTACTTTAGTCACCACCCAATCGTCACTGATAGTGGTAAGGCAGATCTCGGGTTCGGTTTTGATTGCCAGTGCGCGTTCTTTTGTGTGCAAATTCCTTCCCGCCGGAAGGGGTTCCAGGGAATGGATGAAGTGTTTCTGAACGTGTTTAAACGGATCGAAGACTATTGGGGATTTAACCGGGAGCAAGGTGTTGCGTTTTAGTTTCGAGCTGTATTGCGTCGTTTTATTAATCTTTATTTGTTTTTTCTCTCTCTCTCTCTTTGCAGAGGACATAAAGGAGGAGCTGAAGCAGGCGGGACACACGGACACGAATGGCGAAACGCCGGTACCGTCGGCGGCGTTGCCGCTGCCGAAGAACGATTCCGGCAACATTATCAATGCGGAAAAGTACTTCCTCCCGTTTGAGCTCGCCTGCCAGAGCCGTACGCCCCGGATAGTGGTGACGGCACTCGACTGCCTGCAGAAACTGATTGCGTACGGCCACCTGACCGGCAACATACCCGACTCGTCCAATCCGGGCAAGTTCCTGATCGATCGGATTGTGACGACGATCTGCAACTGCTTTATGGGCCCGCAGACGGATGAGGGCGTCCAGCTGCAGATCATCAAGGCGCTGCTGACGGTCGTCACGTCGCAGCATGTCGAAGTGCACGAGGGCACGGTGCTGCAGGGTGTCCGCACCTGCTACGACATCTACCTGTCGAGCAAGAACCTCATCAACCAAACGACGGCCCGGGCCACGTTGACGCAGATGCTGAATGTGATCTTTACGCGCATGGAAAATCAAGCGTTCGAAGCGATTGCGAGTGGTGGCGCTGGAGGAGGAACGGCCCCGACAACGGAAAACAGCGACAACGATGACGACGATGCCAAACAACAGTAGTCCCACTGGGGCGGGCACTGGGGATGAATCTCCGACGCAAACGGCAACACAATCACCACCCCACGCGGAAGAGAAACATCCCGACTACGAGCTGGTCCGTGCGATCGTGGAAGAAATCGTCGACAGTGTGATCGCGCAGGCAGCGGCAAGTGTGGCGGAAGACGGCGGCACCGTCGGTGGAACGGTCGCGGTGGAAGCGAGTGAAACGGCCAGCATCGGGGGCATCTCGAACGGGGGCACCGATAGCACCTCGATAGTGCGCGTTCCCTCGCAGGAGAGCATGGAGGTGACGAGCGAAAACGACAGCATCGTGACGGCCAAGTTCACGCACATCCTGCAGAAGGACGCGTTCCTGGTGTTCCGGGCGCTTTGCAAGCTTTCGATGAAACCACTGCCGGACGGTCACCCGGATCCGAAGTCGCACGAGCTGCGCTCGAAGATCCTGTCGCTGCACCTGCTGCTGTCGATCCTGCAGAACGCCGGACCGGTCTTTCGCTCGAACGAAATGTTCATCATGGCGATCAAGCAGTACCTGTGCGTGGCACTGTCGAAGAATGGTGGCAGTGCCGTGCCGGAGGTGTTTGAGCTATCGCTCTCGATCTTCGTCGCGCTGCTGTCGAACTTCAAGATCCACCTGAAGAAGCAGATCGAGGTGTTTTTCAAGGAAATCTTTCTGAACATCCTCGAGGCGCCCAGTTCGTCGTTCGAGCACAAGTGGATGGTGATCCAGGCGCTGACGCGCATCTGTGCCGACGCGCAGAGCGTGGTGGACATCTACGTGAACTACGATTGTGATTTTTCCGCCGCCAATCTGTTCGAGCGGCTGGTGAACGATCTGTCCAAGATCGGGCAGGGCCGGCAGGCCCTGGAGCTCGGTACGTCCGTCAACCAGGAGAAGTCGATGCGCATCCGGGGGCTGGAGTGCCTGGTGTCGATACTGAAGTGTATGGTCGAGTGGAGCAAGGATCTGTACGTGAATCCGAACTCGCAGACGACGCTCGGCGATGCGCCGGTCGTTGCGGAACGGAAAGGAGGCACACCGGTCGAACCGGAGCCACCCGAAACGCCGCTCGCCGGTGCACCGAAGTCGCACGGTGGTTCGAGCGTTAGCATCAACTCGCTCGGTGGCAGCAGCAGCACCACCACCAACAACCGGGAGGTGCTCGATCTGCCGGAAGAGCTCGAGGAGCGCAAACAGCGCAAGGAGGTGATGGAAACGGGCATCGACATGTTCAACCGCAAGCCGAAGAAAGGTATCGCGTTCCTGCAGGAGCGCGGCCTGCTCGGCACGACCGTCGAGGACGTGGCGCGCTGGCTGCACGAGGACGAACGGTTGGACAAAACGCAGATCGGCGACTATCTCGGTGAGAACGACGAGCAGGCGAAGGCGGTCATGTGCGGGTACATCGACGCGATGAACTTCGCCGAGCTGGACATAGTGGCCGCGTTGCGGTACTTCCTCGAGGGCTTCCGGTTACCGGGCGAGGCGCAGAAGATCGATCGTTTGATGGAGAAGTTTGCGTCGCGGTACTGCGACTGCAACCCGAACAATACGCTGTTCGCGAGCGCCGACACGGTGTACGTGCTGGCGTTCTCCGTCATCATGCTCACGACGGATCTGCACTCGCCGCAGGTGAAGCACAAGATGACGAAGGAGCAGTACATCCGGATGAACCGGGGCATCAGCGACAACAAGGACCTGCCGGAGGAGTACCTGTCGCAGATCTACGACGAGATCGCCGGCCACGAGATCAAGATGAAGAGCACGACGGGCGTTGCGAACCGGCCGCCCGGGAAGCAGATCATCGCGAACGAGAAGAAGCGCAAGCTGCTGTGGAACGTGGAGATGGAGGCGCTCTCGACGACGGCCAAGAACCTGATGGAGTCGGTGTCGCACGTGAAGGCATCGTTCACGTCCGCCAAACACCTCGAGCACGTGCGGCCGATGTTCAAGATGGCTTGGACCTCGTTTTTGGCTGCGTTCTCCGTGGGGCTGCAGGATTGCGATGATCCGGAGATTGCATCGCTCTGCCTGGACGGGATTCGGTGTGCGGTGCGCATCGCGTGCATCTTCCACATGGCGCTCGAGCGGGATGCGTACGTGCAGGCACTGGCCCGCTTCACGCTGCTCACCGCCAACTCGCCGATCAACGAGATGAAGGCGAAAAATATCGACACGATCAAGACGCTCATCATGGTGGCGCACACGGACGGGAACTATCTCGGCTCGAGCTGGTTGGACATTGTGAAGTGCATCTCGCATCTGGAGCTCGCGCAGCTGATCGGGACGGGCGTGCGGCCGGAGTTCCTATCGGGGCCGGTATCGCACCGCGATGCGCTCGATCCGAGCGCGAAGGAACACATCGGCGAGACGAGCTCGCAGAGCATCGTGGTGGCGGTGGATCGCATCTTTACCGGCTCGATACGGCTCGATGGTGACGCGATCGTCGACTTCGTGAAGGCCCTGTGCCAGGTGTCGCTGGATGAGCTGACGCGCCCGCAGCCGCGCATGTTTTCGCTGCAGAAGATCGTGGAGATTTCGTACTACAACATGGGGCGCATCCGGTTGCAGTGGTCGCGCATCTGGCAGATACTTGGCGAGCACTTTAACGCGGTGGGGTGCAACGCGAACGAGGAGATTGCGTTCTTCGCGCTCGACTCGCTGCGCCAGCTGTCGATGAAGTTCATCGAGAAGGGTGAGTTCACGAACTTCCGCTTCCAGAAGGATTTCCTGCGCCCGTTCGAGCACATTATGAAGCGGAACAGCTCGCCGGCGATCCGGGATATGGTGGTGCGGTGCGTGGCGCAGATGGTGAACTCGCAGGCGCACAACATTAAGTCCGGGTGGAAGAACATCTTCTCGGTGTTTCACCTGGCGGCGGGTGACCATGACGAGGCGATCGTGGAGCTGGCGTTCCTGACGACGGGCAAGATCATTACGGAGCTGTATCGGACGCAGTTCCCCATCATGATCGATTCGTTCCAGGACGCGGTCAAGTGCCTGTCGGAGTTTGCGTGCAACGCTCGCTTCCCGGACACGAGCATGGAAGCGATCCGGCTGGTGCGGACGTGCGCGATCTGCGTGAACGACGCGCCGAACCTGTTTGCGGAGCACGCGGGCATGGAGAACGATGTGTCGGTGCCGGAGGAGGATCGGGTGTGGGTGCGCGGTTGGTTCCCGATGCTGTTCTCCCTCTCGTGCGTGGTCAACCGGTGCAAGCTGGACGTGAGGACGCGCGGGCTGACCGTGCTGTTCGAGATCGTAAAAACGCATGGGGACGCGTTCCGGGGGAACTGGTGGCGGGATCTGTTCAACGTGCTGTTCCGCATCTTCGATAACATGAAGCTGCCGGAGCATCAGCCGGAGAAGGCGGAGTGGATGACGACGACGTGCAACCACGCGCTGTACGCGATCATCGACGTGTTTACGCAGTACTTCGACGTGCTCGGGCCGATGCTGCTGGCCGATCTGTACTGCCAGCTGCACTGGTGCGTGCAGCAGAACAACGAGCAGCTGGCCCGGTCCGGCACGAACTGTCTGGAGAATTTAGTTATCTCGAATGGGTTAAAGTTTGGGGAGGACACGTGGGACAAGACGTGCCGGTGCATGCTGGACATCTTCAACAGCACGCTACCGAAGGAGCTGCTGACGTGGAAACCGGACCCACTGCCGGCGACGATCGGCGGTCCCGCTGCGAACGGACCGACGGGTTTGCCCCGGGGCTCTCCCCTGGAGAATGGTGATCTTCCCCGGCATGGTATACTGAAACGCTCCGGTTCGCAACATTCCGTGCACGGTGGTGGTGGTGCGAGTGAGTCACACCCGCACGAAAGCACCCCATCCACGGGCACCAACACTTCCGTCCTGTTCTCGAATCTGCTGATCAAGTGCGTCGTGCAGCTGGAGCTGATACAGACGATCGACAATATCGTGTTCTTTCCGGCGACGTCGCGCAAGGAGGACGCGGAAACGCTCGCCCAAGCGACGGCCGAGCTGAGTGCGATTATCCAGAACCACCAGCACAGCGCCGCCGGCGGTGCATCCTCCTACCCACCGTCGCTGTCCGGTGGCGACGAGTGTCAACGGGAGGAGCAGGGCATGTACAGCTACCTGAACACACCGCACCTGCTCCAGCTGGTGGACTGCCTGCTGCAGAGCCACCGGTTCGCCAAACAGTTCAACGCGAACAACGACCAGCGCACGGTGCTGTGGAAGGCCGGCTTCAAGGGTTCGCTCAAGCCGAACCTGCTCAAGCAGGAAACGCAATCGCTCGCCTGCGTGCTGCGCGTGCTGTTCAAGATGTACGGCGATGAGAGCCGGCGGCGCGATTGGCAGGACATCGAGCAGCGGCTGATCGGGGTGTGCACGGAGGCGCTCGATTACTTCCTGTCGCTGGCGAGCGAACCGCACCGTGACGCGTGGACGTCGCTGCTGCTGCTGGTAATGACGCGGTTGCTCAAAATGTCCGACGCGAGGGTAAGTGGACGGCGATATTAGGCATAATCGTTCTGAAAGCAAAAACTAGCAAAGTTGTTGTAACCTTTAACGAATTGGTGCGAACACGAATGTGAAAACCCTGCGCCTACATGTAGCTCATCATAAAGATCTCAAAGCTACGTGAGAGATAAGATTGATTCCATGAGCAATACAAAGAGCTTGTTCAGATTGCGCTGGGGATCACAACCCTCAATTACAACTACTTTAGATGGTTTCTACAGTCTTGTAGGCTTTTCTATTTATGTTATTGAGTAGAATGTGGATTAACCCAATTCATGGTTAGCACTGGAGTGTATAATGTATTTGATCGCTCATCATTTGTGTTGGAAGTGTTGCATCATCAGTTGTATGATTTTCGAAGGTCCAGCAGTATCCGAAGTACAATGAGGTCTTAAGAAATATTTGATTTTTGCTGACGATCGCCTCCGTAGTTTCCGTCCGATTGCCGAAGCCGAGTCCGAAGCCGATTGACGGACCGTTTTTTTTATTTGCATTAATAGCAAAGATTCCCCAGTTTGTTCATGTCAAAGGTTCCCCTAACAGTTCGTCACGAACTTCCACAAGCTGGATTTGCTGGAGCATTAGTTGTTGAAATTGGTCATAAGCTGTGAATTGGAAAAGAGGAATTGTGTGGTGTCGATGGTTCACTGTCCAATCTAGTAACTGCTTTTTTTCCAAAGACACTACGAATATTTACTGTTCTGCCATTAGAATAAATCAATTGTGTATAAAAAGGAGGATAATTTTGCCAGAACGAATGCCTTAGTGATAAGTGTTGGGTGTCCGCACTATTTTTATTGACCTTATTGCATTATTCTGTACTTTGTTTTTATTAGTTTGCCGCCCACATCGCAAGCTATTACGTGTTCCTGTGCGATCTCACCTGCGTCGATCTGAAGCCGGAGCTAAGGACGGTTCTGCGGCGTGTGTTTCTGCGCATCAGCCCAGTGTTCGGAATCTCGAGCGCCGCCACGAATGCCGGTGTCACCGGTAGCAGTACCTCCACCGGTCCGTCGTCCAGTGCCAATGCGACCAGCAACAGCAGCAACACGCTCCCGATGGCAGGTACCTAGTATCGGCGGTACGGGCTAATCTCTCCAGCCACTCCCGGCAGCGGTGGCATTCGGTTGCGGCAGTACCATCAGTGGCAGTACGTCGTGTCCCCGTTCGTGGCACAAGCGGCGACTTACCGCACCGATCACCGCACCCTTTCCTCCCCCCAGCCGCAGCAGTGTCAGTGTCATCGATGGCGTGCGTTAGCGCTCAGTGGCCGTGAGCGCAGCGGCTTCCGTTCCTTCCCGTCCTCACCGGAGCGACAGCGAAGCCGAGCGGCGTCAGCTGCCTCGACCGCGATGGTATACCAACGACGCGCTGCGTCCACGGGCGGCGTTTTGAGTGCGCTCGGAATTGTCGGCAACAAAAGCGGCAGATCCGGACCAGTCCCCACGCGCAGTAAGGGAGGCAGTAGCAGTAATAGTAGTAGTAGCGTAAAAAGTATCATCAGCACTACCTCTAGCAAAGGCGGCGGTGATAGCAATCGCTATTCAACGGCGGCCGCAGCAGCAACTTCCGCACCGCTTT
>JXXB01006314.1:0-18084 GCA_000956275.1 Anopheles koliensis
TTGTTTTACAAACATTTGAGATGATAAAGAATCAAGGAAAAATATTTCAAAAATCATCCCCTGATCCATTTCAAAGGCCGCACCCCCCCTCATTATACGATCACGAAGCACTTAGTATTGCGTATGAGCCGGTGCAGCGATGTACTGCTTTAATTCCGCTCCTACCGCTTAACACATTCAGAAGCATCGCTCTTACTGTTAAATAATGTTTCCTCTCGTGCGTTCATCGGCGTTCGAGAACTATAAATTAACCATTATTCAACCACTCGCTGTTCGCTTACGTTTTTTTTAACACCTTCACAGGAAAAAGTACGTCGGGTGAATAGAGAATCCATAATGCTCCGAAAAAAAATCCTGTAAGGAAATACGTAACGAACCCAGTTGGTGTTATGTTTCAGATGGTTAAATTAGCATAAAATTTAAATTACTTTGAATTTATAGAATTTATATTCTATCGCTGTTTCGAGCCGCCCAGAACGATCGGTCATTTGAAACGAATCTCAATTGCAGACCAAAGTCTCACCGCCGCAACGCGTTGAGCAAGCGTTGGAGCTAATGCTAACTACGAAAGCTAAATGTACAGGAGAAAGATATTAAATTTGCATTCTCACTTTTTCACCACTCTTGAATCGATTCGTTTTGTGCTAAAGACATTCGTTCAGATGAATCGGTTCTTGTTGCGTCTCTGTTTTTTTGTGGTAATATTTTCTGTTCATTTTCTTTGTCGTGCTTTTCCATCGATAAAATACCATCCAATTGAAGAGGATGAAAAACTTCAAACCCAGTGTGAGGGTAGTTCTGCGATGCATGCAACGGCTCCAAACCGAACTGCACTCGAGCTGGCGAATACATTGTCTTTTTTTGTTGCTCGAATCTCACGCTTTGAGCTAAATTATGTCCAAGCACCGTAACTGACATTGACAGTTGCTGACGGTGTCTTTAGAATTGGTTTCGAGTTCGAGTTCGAGTTCGGATTTCGTTGCACCTTTCCGCAGCAGAGTCTCTCCCTCTCTCCACACGCTCCTTCGAGGAGATGAGAGAAAAAGAAGAATAAGTAATTGCACATCGCTTCGCCTTTCAGCGCCTTTTTCAAA
Organism: Anopheles koliensis; assembly: GCA_000956275.1. Lineage (NCBI taxonomy): Eukaryota > Metazoa > Arthropoda > Insecta > Diptera > Culicidae > Anopheles > Anopheles koliensis. Next base: position 1,095 of record JXXB01006314.1, read on the forward strand.
CGTCACTGTGGAGGCAAAGGAGAAAGAGCGAGAGCGTGCGGGGATGGAAAAGTCTACAAATTCTTCCGAACAAGGGTTGGGAGTAGCCACCTCGATCACCATCAATTACGGGCGGCTAATTCTGCTGCTGATATCGGACTCGAACGAGCTTCCGGGATCCCCTGTCGGCACGCTGCCCTCGTTACACGGCTCCCCAGTCCCGAACGAGAAGTGAGAACTGATAATAGCTGCTTGAGTAAGGTCAAACATATGCAAATCTGTCTGCTCCAATCCTACACATCCTGGCGATTGATGAGGATAGCGGGGTTGTGAAGGGGCTGGGGGGAGGAGCGATGAGTAGAGAAAGAGAAAGATATTTCTAGGAAGTGAACAGGTGTTTGCAAAAGCTCTTCGTTGTGTACAGCTGTACGCCTGGGGAGTACACACATACACACACTTGGAGTGCCAGGTTTACTCCCTTCTTCCTGCACTGGATCAGCTTCGAGTCTCGCTAGTGCTTCTCCACCTGTTACGGTTCGACAAACGGACGCTGGTGCGGGAAGCAGTTTGGTTTGCAGGAGGGTTTTTTGGAAAATAATAGGACCTCTGCTTTACCTGCTCGCAACCGCTCCGGCTTTGTTTCGATTCCATTTAGTAGACCCTTATAACGAAACGCTCACACACGCCCACATACGGTGGAGTGGAAAGGTGGTTGAAAGAACTTTTGCAATAATTTTCATCCTGCGTGAAGGATTTCTCGCTGGCCGCTGAAGTTTACGTGTGAAAATGGGAAGAATGCGATCCCATTTCTTTGTTAAAACAAAACCGGGTTACAGATTGATGGGTGAAGTGATTTTGGACTGCTTTAGAAGCCGCTCTGTCATGTTCCAATGCTGATCTTTGGTTTGCTGAACGAAAGAGCGTAGCGTTTTTCTATAAGTGGTTGGATTCAAGTTGTAAAAAGCTTTGCTAATGCTTTTCAGCAGCGAGTATCATCAAGAAGCTGGGAACCCCGGGAAAGAAAGTGTCATCAATTTCCCATTTATTGCGAAACACTTCATCCCAACGTTGTTTTCCTATTCGCGATTGTAATGAAAACCAACACACGATGTTTGTGTAACGCACAACCCCGTACAGTGTGCTACTGTTTGCCCGTTGCAGAACAGATGACCAATGTGTGCCTCAACCCGACACACAGCGTCCATGATGCCAGCGAGGGCGGAGCTGAATGTGATCTTTAGGCTATTGATATTTGATAGTCAATCTCGGTGCGGTGAGTTGATGTTGTTTCCCGCAACGTCCTACGACCAGCAGCGGAGTCAGTTTCCGAACCGTGCACAAAACTCTACTCGTATGCATGGCTTTTCCCTTCACCGCTCTACCGCCGTACCTTAAGGCAAATGTGGTTTGAAGCAATGAGAAGCTACGTCATTGAAACGGGCGGTGTATAAAACACGTGCTGCTTTTGTCGATAATCGTTACAGACCTGTGGTGGAAAGGACGATACGACGGCACTGCAGGCGACATTACGCTAAGAACACACACACACCCACACACACACTCGCACGCAAGTTCGAATATTGACTTGACTGAGTGAAAGTCAGAGAATATCGATCATATGCTTTCCCGAGGCCGTCGGCACGGCCATCGTGCGCTACGTTATCGTTTGTCGGTTGGTAAACATTTTGTATATTTTCCAACCCGCAAACGCAGCTACCAGGAAAGGGTGCTGTTTGTAGTGCATACTCCGGCATTCTACTGGCTCTAATCCAAGACGTGGTAGTGCGTTTATGAATGTGTGCATGTCAATCATGTTGTGGTTTGCTTGCAAAATTATTTACTGCTATCTTGAGAATCTTGAACAACGTGTTTCTATCATATCGTCAGTCGGGTCCCACTTGTACTCAGCCCATTTTCCGACGCAAGCTCTTCTCTCCTGTACCGCTGTAGTTGTGCTTCGAGCAGCGTGCAAAAACACAACACCCATCAATCTCGCCCTGGTGGTTCTTCATTGTGCTGCGGTTAAGCAACATCGAACCGTAAATGGTGAACGGTTTCGAGACGTGCCGGAGGTTCATTATCAGCGAGACAGCGATACAGACGACCTTCTCGCTTCGGTTTGGCTGCCGTCAGCTGCCGATGTTTACTGCTATCATAACAGGAGCTCCTGGCCAGGGTGTTGCATCTTTTACCGCAAGCAAGGCTGTTGGTGATAGTTTGACAATGACGATTCGTCTTTCGCACACTGGCATCAATGCTTGGTAAGCGTGGTTACTGAGCTGCTTATTATCCGTATGGCGACGAAAAGCATGAAGCCACAACACATACGCAAATACGTGTTTATGCCACATACCGATAAGGTAATATATTACTTGTTTTATGGAAGAATTGGGGCGAATGATTCGAAAGATTGGCAACAAAAATTCACCGACAAACGTTTTATTCGCAGCTTAAAATTGAGGTACACTGTTCCCATTAGCTTTTCTTTTATACGAAGCTTACATTCAGATGGAATTTTTGTTGTCAGCTTCATTTTTCAACTGGTTATTATCATTTGTACTAGACTCCCTATGATAATCCTTAGTTCCTACATCATCTTACTTTACCGATGCAACCTTTATATCGTACAAATCTCCAGAATGACTTTTCCACTGTCACCCTTCTTGTTCCGTTCATTCCATGCCACGTTGGAAATGGTTATTTTGGCGACAAAATTTCGGTACCCGTTGGTACCATCAGTACTTGTTAGCATGGAAACGATGCGTAGTGATAAAGTTGGAGGATAAGGGTACACAAAGCATCATTTAATTACACAATCTTAATGAAGCTTTTGGTTTATCCTATTTGCTGTACCAACCGCAAGGGGGTTTCTTTTTGTGCTAAGTATTGAAAAAATAGAAAATAGAAATTTTACTTATTTTTGTTTTGAAACCATTATTTTGATGTACTCCACTGCATAAAATTTTTTTTCAAAGAAACGAAATAATAAATAATTTTTTCATCTCATTACAGGTAAATTGTTACCTTTCCATCCCTTTTGAAAAACTGGCTTAAGTAACATAAAACCGTATGTATGTATCTACTAAGAAAAGCTCTTTTTCTCTAGACAATTCATAAAATGTTGAAAGGGACAGCTTTTTCCGAGCTTTGAACGATTGTATCGAAAGCTTTTTTTGTGGTAATTGTCGAGCTTTATCGCGAACCGTTGTAGCACCATTATAGTACCGCAAGAACGAAAAGAATAATTACCTTTAGCGCATGTCCGAAAGCTTCCGTGATACTTCTATACTATTCGTTATCGAATTTTCTTATGGCACATACCGTTTGTAAAGCGTTGAAGTGTTTTGAGCAAATACCATAAATGAGAGACAGAAAACAAATCCAATACATTTAGATGCCATAACATAATAACAGTATGCACGTGACCAGGATAATGTTTCATATCATGCTATAAGATGTGATGAAGTTTTCTTTATATCTCGGTGCACAAAATTTCCCAGGAAATAAAATACTCTACAAAAACGCGTGTACTAATAGTGTCAAAGCTTTCCATCGCAGGCAAGCTCGCATAAGCTATTACATTTTAAACCTTTCTCATTACTTTTGCCAATCGAAAAGCTAGCACTGAATCAATCTGAATTTAACTTTTTAAGAATCCAGTGGCGACATTGGTCGATTTTAAATGGACAAACGTTAACAGCAAAACCTTGTTCAAGACTTTGGCAATTAAATCATTAATGACTATGAACGACGAACGTATCAAATCTTATAAAATTCACTCTCGAATTTTCAAATAAGCAATTCTATTAATTTTCCTCACTTCATCCCTCAACCTTAGGTTGTAAGTTTTACTCAATACATACAACTGACATTGAAGAAGTACGGAGATTGAAGTGAACTTTTCCAGCCACTATTGAGTGCTTAAACACTGCCCAACCAATCGTTAGCCCCGATTAGTTTCGGCTTAAAAACGGAGGCATAATAGCCTGGTGCATGGGAAGAAGAGAAGGAAATGGGCTTACAGAATCTGAAGGATGGTTTAGAAGGATTCGTGTCACCGTGTTGTCGGACGTTTTCTCAAGGCATCGTTTCAAACTTCTGACGGTCACCGTGCGGGTTGGGGGACGATTTAATTAAAAGCATCATGTAAATAGCCTGCTGCTTTAATGTTACGATCAGCCTCAGCCCGTATTCGCCCCATTAAAAAATGTTTCGAATAAACAGCTTACTTAACTTCGCTTTCAGTTTCTGAAGGAGCAGTCAGTGGAACGGTCTTCTAATCAGATAAGGAAAACGAAAGTTGCTGCATTTACTTTTGAGTGTTAGCGTAAATTGTGTAAAATCTTGTTTTCAGCAAAACAAAAAAAGCAAGTTTGCTTGTGTTGAATGACTACGGTTTCACCACAATAAGGTTTGACTTATCTAGTCTGAGTGTTGTTGGATAAATAATTAGCTAAATTAAGTTTTCGAAGATGCCTCTAGGGATGAATGTATATTTTTAAACTTCCAGTAACCCGTATCAAATAAAAGCAAGCTTCCTTAAAGCAAAGAAAACATCTTGCAAACGCTACGGTAATGCCAAACACAAGTTCAAAAGCAGCAACACTCTCAGTTAGAATAGTACGGGATGATAATGTACACAGAAGGAGTTAATTATCATTAAGCAAATTAAATCCAAGTGCTCGTGAAAACTTGCACTTAAAGGCTATTTTCAAAGGAAATCCCGCTGCGAGGCAAGAGCACGCCGAACGGAAGCAGTGATTGTTTACTTAAATGGTTGATTATTTTCTCGCCGTTCTAGTACGTATGGTTACGTTTCTTCGCCGGTTTCTGTTTTTGCTGCTAAGCAACATCGTAATGAGTGTTGATTTTCTTATGTCGACTTTTCATAAGCGACAGTATAAATAGCAAATCTGCTTTACCACTGGATGAGTTTTATTTTCTTTCAATTTGTTGTTTTACCTTCCACGTGGTTTTCAATGGCTTAACGGTCCAGATCAAAGAAATTTAACAATCCACCATTATACAGCAGTTGTTTTTTGTTGTTGTTCTTTTTAATCAACAAAAATTATTCTTCATTCCTTAATAAATATCAAATCGTACAATTATGACACCGATGACTGTAATGAACGAATTACTGAAACAGTTGCTTTTCTATTTGCTGCACAATGGAGAGAAGCAACATTTCATTGTCTGGCTACGTACCTGACTCTCAGCTCCCATAATCGTAGATTAAGCTTCCCCTGCTGCAGGGGTGCTTCCAGTTTTAAATTCATCACCTCAACGAATGAAAAAGATGCTTTCCCTGGCTCTCAGTCTAGCTTACACCGCTCATCCACAACTAGGATTTCGATTTAATACTCGGACACAATGAACGAAATTGGATTGCATTTGTACCGGTTTCTGGCACTGTCTGTCGCTTCGATGGTTTGGATTGCGCTTCATTTGGTACACCATCACCGGTGCCTTTAAGATTTCTCCTCTACAAAAACGGGCAGGTCTGCACCTTCACTGGAAGCGATTATCTTTACCGCACAGTTCGATAAATTGACATATCCTTGCTGACGAAGGCAGTGCGCTGTTTTGTACACTCTTCACCGGTGGTGAAGGTGAATCTCTTCTCGCTGCTGGTGCAACGTACGCTAGAATTGTTCAAGAAGCTAACGATTTCTTCCAGACTGCACCCGACATGCCATTGCCGGATTTGCAGCCGGTCTAATGCTCCTTTCCTTCATACTGGAAACCGGTGGCAGTGGCAAAGTTTATTAGCAGACGATCCGGGCGGACACGATGCCGTGGGGTGAACGAATGTATGTACGAATCAACGTTTTGAAGAAAGCTCGTACGTATGTACCTGACTGTGTGAAAAACACGATTGCTAACGATGATAAGAAGCACGATGATGCTACCTGTTACATTCTGTCTATTTGTCTATTTAGACAGTGAGCAAGACTGTTCTACAAGAGAAAACGAAGGTTCCTTTGCTTTGCGTTGCGTCTGGGAACAGATTTAAGCTTGAAATAGCTGGAAGTAATTTATCAGCTATTTACCAATCACTTACCAACTGAAGGTTCTGCCCTATTGCGCGCGAAAAGAGGAACCTGTGCTCTTAATGTTGATGAGCTAGACTTAATTGAAATGTTTCTTTTATGCTTTTGGAACATCTATTTTCCTTCACACCGTTGGTTTATGCCATGTCTTTTTTGAGGACGACAAAAAATAGCAAATAATGTAGCCAGTTATCAAACTGGGATGCTTGAATCTGATGCCTCCCTGCTCATCAGTGTACCGAGCTTCGAAGTCTGTTTCGAACTGGGGTAAGGCGGAAAAGTTTTAATTAAAAACAAGATCCTCTAAAGCTCTCCCACAAACTCGTGCGGCCTAACATAATACGCGACTGTCAAGAGCGCGGGTCCAGAAAACGAGAATCTTCGACAAAACGGCAACGCAACAGCGTTATGTTCGTTGGGTTGTATGAAAGTTGTCCCCGTTAATTAAACCCTTTAGCAAGATTCCAGCTATCCACGCACCGTTCAGCTAGATTTCGGCAGCAGGTGGATCCGTTCGGGCGATATTGTTTGCTAATCTTTGTAAAAAATATTCAACAGAAGTCGGAGCATCGATAAAGCGCTTCATTGAAAGTGAATGCCAGTTTGAAAGATAGGAAAACTAAAACAAGCACACAAAAACCGACGAACGCCCGGTTGGGCGTCCATCCTGCGCCGCATTCAGTCGCTGCACGTTGAGCATCTAATTCATCTTTCGGATCCATTGAGACCGCTAAAACCGGTGTGCAAGCCTAGCTGACAATTTAATTACCGTAAGCGACGGCAGCTGGCGGAACGATGAGGAAGGCCCTTTCGGGTTTGTGGATGTTCATCCCAGACCGTCGCCCGAGTCAACCGGGTGAGTGACTGCCATGGCCGTGAATTTACTGCGCATTCGCGTGATCCGAAGCGGGCGCCCTGAGAGCCGATTGTTTTGGTTCTCAGTTAACCCTTCGGGTTGGTCAGTTTACGAGATTGTCCCAATGACCTAGTCTGAGTTTTTGGACACATTCGTACGTACAACTAAATTGCTCCAACTCAAGCTTAATGCAAAAGCTCGTAACCCCGGAATGTAGCTCACTTGCGCTCGGGTGTGAGGGGTGAGTTCCCGATCCGCCACGAAAGCTGCGACCGGTGTTTATGATGGAGCTCGGCAGCAAATCGCTTGTTTGTCAGTTGTTTGAGAAACGCGCGCGCGTTCGGAAGCTCAAATGAAGGCGAGTGAGTGTGAGTAGTTGCTCTACGAGAATACGTCGTTGAAAATTTGTATGCAACCTATCGTACGTGGGAAAATCTGCCTGATGTTTGTAGTATTAAGAGTTTGTTAACTTAAAAAATGTATGATGTTTTATTATTCGAAAATAATTTACATCGATAGAAAGTGATCGATTGAAAGTGCGTTGTGATCCTCGAGTGAGTTTGAATGTGTTAAAAAATAGCTACACCCAAGCTTCCCTCTATTTACACCGAGAATTAGTGAGCGTATGAATGTGTAGCAATGTTCTACGAATAAGTTTTCCGGAGGTAAACAAGCGTCCAAGTGGTGACCAACCAAGTGACATCCATTGCGATGAAAAGCGTGCCCACGTGTGTGCTACCGGTCGTTTTCCTCTACGCGGTGCCGTTGTGTTTATCGCTACTAGCCCAAGTAGCAGAACGTGCGGGGTGGTCCGTAAACGAGCGCTGCCACCGCTGCCGTCGCCAATCCGGTGTGCTATCGCCAGGTGCCTCAACGTACGCTGAAGTGACGCACCCAGCGCAGGAGTACGGTGTCTGCTGGTGACTAGTGATTCTATCAGCGCTACTACTTTGCTTCCGTCGCCCATTACAGCGGCAACTCGACTATCTGTCCGAAGTGATGGTAGATCCACTCAAGATATTCTGGGTACTCACGAATAGCACATATCTAGGTAAAGTTGTTTCAACCAACGTTTTTTTTTTTTTGTTGCTTCAGAGCGAATTTGGTCGGGCTGCGTTTTGTTCAAAGTTATTGTTGCGACCCCTTCCACCTCGTCAAAGTTGGTCCAAAGCGGGCGACGCACGTTTCTTCGGCTGCCCTTTTGTACCCCACGCTGAACGTTTGATGGTAACGTTTTGTCCAGTATGGTCGATGCTAGGCGGCGCACATCAAGAAGCAAGAAGCGCAACTTGTTCAACCAACATTCCAAGGGTACATTCCCCCAAAATCCCTCAACGTTGACAATGACGACGACAAGACAATTATCATAACATTTGCATTGCAAATGGAAAACACGGCATAACCGCCAACTATCTGCCATCGTATCCCCCGGTTGGAATCGCTAGTTTTGTTACCGGGTCTGTCCTAGACACGCGCTCTGCAAGTTTCACCTGGTAGCGGCCAACAATGTACGTTCGGGAAGTCTACTTATTCCTCCATTCGGTCTAGTGTAAACTTCATTTACCCTACGGTGCCATTGATTTTAGCTAGCATTCGTACGCTGCGATGATTTCGACACCGCTGCAGAGCGGGTTTTGATTAACCAGCAGCTTTGAACCGATGCGATGATACAACAAGGTAGCCTGTGCGTTGCTTATCGGGCGCAACGAGCGACCAGGCGTCTCCATGCGGAAGAAGCTACCAGGCGTCTCCATTGGTGGCTTGGATTTATCTGGGATCGACGCAAAAGTCTCCCCAGGTTTAGTGCATCGTTATTATTTCCAACACAACGCTAGCAAGTGTCGTAATTCTAGGGAATGGAGATTGTAAGTCAAATTATCGCACTAAATCTAACGTGCTCAGCATCCGTTCGATGGGAAATTATGTTTGCTAGCATCCTAAGTAATTCCTGTACGGATCTTGCCGGCACCTTGAGCCCATTGTAGGTGACGGTTCCTGAAAGCAAGCAGCATACGAAATCTTTAATGGATTTAACTTAGTAAGATTATGCAAATTTCACTCAAATTTTTTCAAGGCTGTCATCAAACTGCACGCAACAGTTTATGCTCCGTAATACCACAGCTCGTCGGATCAACTTCATTTTGCGATGCTGCGATTCGAAATTTATTAGATTGCTCCTCTCCTCGTCCCAAAACTCATCCGCCCCAAAACTGTCCATTTCGCTCTAATTTCATTAATGTATTCAAAATGATTTTCCTTTTTTTTGTTGTTGCATTTTTCAAGGATGCTTTTGTGCGGCTTACGGGACACCCTCACGCTGTTGACAATAAATATAAGGTTTTGTTTGTGCTTGACGCTGAAGGAACGAAAACAATTGATCAGTTTTAATTTTATCCGTTCTACGAACACAGTACCTCGGCTCGAGCGGGAATTTTCCTGTGGAGGCGAGTTTCCATAATTCCTGCCAGATACATAATATCGAGCGGAATGCTTCGTTAGAGGGAGCATGATGGACAAATTTCAAGCATCAAAAGATGGGTTTTGTTAGTGCAGCGTGCGTAACAATGGCACCGGGCGCCGAAAGTACAACGGGAAAATTCGTTCCCGTGGCTTATCTTCCGTCCAGCAAGGCATGTAATTTGGGCTACACCGGGAGTCTACACCGTTTGGTGGTAAAATGAATAAAAGCTAGAGATTGCGCTTGCTCGCTAGTTTTCGCTCTCACAAAACTGAAATTTCTTTGTTTGCGTGGTGCGCATCATTTCTGGAGGCGCTTTTTTGTTCGATTGAATTTATCCGATTACATGCAATTTGGAGCCAGGCGATGTTCGTTATGCTGTAATGGGCCTGTTTGTGTGCCTTGTTCAACCGGTTCGGTAGCAGAAAGCTCTTAGGGCTCGCTTTTTTTGTGCGTCAAACATCCAGGATAAGTTTTCCATTAACAAACACACACACACACACACACACATAGATAAACCCACAATAAAGGAACACGACTGGTGGTTTATCGAACGCGGAACAAACTTTTCGGTGGCCTTTATTCGGAGCATCTGCTGTATTAGGAGAGGATAGAACTGGATCCTATCAGGTATTGTTTATGTCCCGAGGGTTGCTTGTTACGAGGAAAGGTTCTTTTTAAATAAGAAGTGAAATAAATGTGTATAGCTTAGGGGGTAAATTTGTAAAATCTTTTTTAACAGTGTTTTACAAGGTAAAATGTTGATACAAAAATATGTGAAGTGAAGTTATTGAAATATTTATTTTTATTTGAAAAGATTTCTTTGCACACGCGGTGGAAAAAGACAATGTAAGACTAAAACGAGGACTAGTGCTTAGATTCGCTCGATTTGTAAAGTTTCACAATCAACGGAGAGGGCGATAAAAAAGCAGGAAAAAAGATAAACTCTTTCGCGGTGAAACTTCTAGTCCTATCTGCTTTTTCCCTCCTTTCTCGTTAGTAAGGTAGCAATAAAAAGGCAATCGTGTGAATTTTCGGTTGGACTCGAGTGTCGCCCGGAGCTACCTAGGTCCATCTTTCCTCAGATTTGTTCTCAAGTTCACCCAGTTCACCCGCTCGCGTACTTTGCATGTCTCAGCTCGCAATCGACTCCAGTGGCGGGGATACAAATTTCAACCCCGAGTGAACATGTCCCACGTGTTTGGAAAAAGTTTGCACCATTCTTGGACAGACCGTCTCAAGCATCACAGACATAGACATAGACACAGGCTGCACCACGCTGCCTCCGTCGGGAGCGTCCTACGTCACCGTTTCCGTATTTGACACTTTTTAGTGTTTCAGCTTCACACACCAGTTGCCGCCCTTCGGCAAAGCTGAAAAACTTTCGCCCGCTAGAGTGAAGCGTATCACTTATTGGCCATATTTTTGGCACAACGGTTGCTGCAACTGGCTGGCTGGGCGCTTCCGGTGGCCGGAGTCGGTAACGGAAGTAGTTTTATCAGATCAGAACTTCCTTCAGGTTTCGTTTCGTTTCATTTCGTCATCCGTCGCTAGGAGCAGAGATTGATATGAAGTTTCGGGGCAGCAAAAACGGCAATACTTGCTATCTCCCTCCCTGTCTCTCCCTCTCGCCGGGTACAAATTGTAAAAGTTTTCACACTCAATTTCCGCTGGAAAAGGTTTTACCATGGAATGCGGGCGACTGTCCGCTTCGTTCGTCTTACGAACGTAGCTTTGCGAAAAAGCCGTGTTCGTTACTAACCACAAAAACCGACTCACTTCTTTCGAATTGTGGTGAAAGGGCGACGTGTCGGTTGTAAATTAGACGATGACGCACACCAGTTGCCAGTACGGGTGAAAATATGCTAAACTCTCATTAGCAGCTTGCGATTACGATCCCTCTTGGAGATGCAGCGGCACAGAGGAGATGGAAAGTTCAGCCAGCTATTTTGCTACTTCCGCGCAGTACATGTACTGGTATTGATAGTTGATGATGTTGAAATTTTACAACCCCAGAGCGATCATTTCTCACAGCAAGAAATGGAAACTCTATTACCTCTTTCGGTCTGTATAAAACACGGGAAAAGAAATTTAATCAATCCGCACCGTTGTTATGGCTCCCCGGTGGGTGCAAATTAAAGGAAAAGTTCTCAGCTCACAGAGAACATGTGTGCCGCTTCGTGGGTTGTGTGAAAAGGTTCAACATCTTGGGCACATCTTTTCATCTAACAGACACATGTGGTGCGAATGACGTATCATTTGCTAATTACTTTCGCCATTTTAGCGCGTATTTGAGGTGACGTATGATCAATTTTTACTATAATTGATGTGTGTGTATGCGTTTAGTAGGAGTTTTGAAATAATTTAGTTCATACATCCTACGACTTGATATGACAGGGAAATTAAAACGTGTCTCATTGGCAAGTGTAGTACAAATGTTTCAAATATGTTGATTGGTAAAAGCATCACATTTTTCCATTATTAAAACCTCTCAAATGCATCGTAGACAAAGTGTTTTCCCTACACGTCAGGTTCAAATGATAGCTCGATAAAATTTTAGCCCAGTTTTCCACCATCAAACGACAAGCCTTCGATCTGTCAATCAAAGTCGCCCTTCTCCACCACTCACTTCAAAGTCTCGCAGCAAACATTGTAGCACCGACAGCATCCGTGTCGAGGCTTTCAACACCATCGGCAGCGGATCACAGGTTCCTGGTGCTGCAGGGAAAATCGAAACGTGGCACTATATTTCATGTCACAGGCAATCGAACAGGAAGGAAAATAGTGCACTGAACACGGAACGAAACGTCAGTAGCACCCCTGACGGATGCCCAAAGGCTCCGTTGCGTGAAAGGTCCTTGAAAACATCATTCTCAAATTTTGATTTCTTCAACACTCCTTTCCCGGCCTACCTATCTACCTGCTTTTCGTGTGTCCCGTCTATAGTTGTGGGCAACTAGTGGACCTCCACCGGGCGTTCTAGCTATCATTAAGGAAGATTGAGCTACGATACGAGCCTCATGAAGCCGCTGAACGGAAGAGTTTTTCTTCTTTTTTTTTAAACCTATTCCATCCTTTTCTTCCCACGTCCCTGATTGCCAGGCGTGTTTCCGTTTGCTTGCAGGTCGCACGGTGCGATGTTCGGGACTTGCTAATAAGTCACGTTTTCGGTCGTGATTTATCATCGGACGAATGTGAAATTTCATTAAAGAGAGAAGAACCTACATTTCACAACAGAGCCGAGCAGACGGGACAGGTTTTCTTCCCTTGCCTGTCGTCGAAGTGACCCTTTTTTCGATTAGGCAGATATTGTTCCAAAAATCGAATCCCACGCGCATGATGTCCAGAACAATAGCTTAAAAATGGGGGAACAAGCTAGCGAAAGAAATGCAATGCTATCAAAGTTGTATCACAAAATCACTCCACCAGACATGTCCCGGCTGCCCAATCCAGGCGACCATGACGACGGGCTTTGCATCGGCAATGAACTCTCGCGATGCTGGCGCTTTGATTTCAGGATCAATTGAGTGCGATTTTTTGTGTGAGATGGTTTCGTCTTTTTTTATTATCCTGTTAGTTGTTGTCCAACTCCAAATGAAAAGGCACCCCGCTCGCTAGGTGGCCTGAGAAACTTATGCCTATTATTCGAGACATTCAATACTGATTGCACGATTCAATTTTCTCTTCCATTTTGCAATCGAAATGTAGTAGTTTTTTGTGTGCTATTCGAACGGTGCACCGGTGGCAAATGTAAGCTCTACACGGGAGTTACTGTTTGTGCAATTTCGAATTCAACAATCGTGTCGCGTTGCCCACCGCCAGCTGGCACGGTCCTCGGCGTCTGAGCCATGTCCGTGATGGTTTTCATTTCAGCACAACAAACACCGGCACACCGTTGGTGAGGCTAATTGAATGTTCAGCGGGCTAGTTTCCTTCCGCGAAAACAGCAGCAAAACCGTGCGACTGATGATACGCGACTGACAAAGTTGCACCCGGAAGGAATTGGTGGCTCGAGGGAGAAGCAAGTTGGGGATAGTTTTGTACACAAACTTCAAACTTGAGCAGCGAACTTGAGATGGCCGACGAGCGGAACGAGGTTTGCATTTCGCTCCAGGATTGCAGTCATTGTTTAACGATATTTAGTTGGGAATTCGGGTTCGCTTTCTCGGCCATAATTTAACAAAGTAAACTTCCGGGCATTTTGCGTCACGACGTTTTCGGAGCTCGATGATCGCCGGCAGGGTTTGATTTCGCTGGCAAGACGCATTTTACCATTTGCATGGGCGATCTAACAGCACTGAATTTTTTGGATTTTTCTTTGAATGTTTGCAAAGGGGAAAACGTAATGAAGTATGATAATTTAAGATGTATCAAAAAAGGTCTATAAGATGTGGTTCCTGGAAAAGTTAAAAATATTTATATTATATATATAAAAATTGCATTTAACAGTAAATAACTTGAACATGGTGACATTTAAAAACTTACTTAAATTTATATCCTGTGAACGTACGAAAACAAGACCCATGTATAACTTTTTAAATATACTATTAGTAAAAACGGTGGTCTGGCCGTATAGATAACTTTTCTGTAATTCTAACTTCCTAAATCCATCCCACATCATCAGAATAACGATCGATTCAATATCGATACGGAACCGCTTTGAATAATCCTCTTTCCCAACCAAAGCTGACCATCGCGTGGAGGCTATCGATAGTCGGCCCGACTTAATCGCTCCACTTGGAGAAAACAGGCATTCAAAAGTTCGATCCACTGCCGAACACGGTACCAACCTGGGCGCCCAACCCCGGCCCAACGACGATAAATTGCTGCAAATTAATATGCTACCTCCATCGGGTTTCAATTCTCGACCAATTTACATTTCCATTAGCAAGTCCAACTTGTCCCGAGACCGCCGCGCTAGTGTGGGGTTCTGCTTTTCGAGGCGCTTTCCAATGCGATCGCCGGTCCGTGATAAGAGTGGCGCGTTTTGCTATTTTATAGCCACTGCAAGAAGCCGCTTTTATGCAGACGAGACGCAGCGGCGTACGGAGCGGAGAGGGAAAAAAAGCCTGTTTACCCTGGAACGGTATGTGCCGACGGCGAAAGGTGTACTAAATCTACACTACTACCCATTCGCAAGCGCTGGCCTAGGTCCAGAATGGACCGTTGGGTAAAAGCGTTAAGTGGGTAGTCGATCGGTTTAATGGTTTGTCATAAATTTTGCGGGCCAAAACTTCCTGCTAAGCTGCCGGACGCTCCGATGGGACGCTGTCGGTTGTCGATTTGCGGTTTTCTCGCTGGAGTTTAGCCGTTTTTTTGCTTTCAGTTTACCTGAGCGCATGTTCCAACATCGTTGTATCTTCATCGGTTACATAAAATTAACACGGTGTGTGAGTGTAAATGTGTGAAAGATGACACTAATGGAATCCAAGGTGACCTGAACATGGAAAAGGTTGTTTTTATGGGGTTTTTTGAGATGGATTTTTCTTCTCCTCTCCCCACGCGTACATGCATACTAATGAATATTTCATTTCCGTTCCTGTACGAGTTACGGAAAAAACTTTTCTCGTTCAATTTTAGTTTTCCGGCCCACGCTTTGTGCTTGTAAGCTATTTTTTCTGTCCCTAACTAGCTGTGACCCTTTGAAAGCCATTTACGAAGGCTGGTTACATGGGTTCGGTGGGCCGCATCACAGACGTTCCGACGGCCCGCTCAATAGACACGTTGCAATAGTCTTGTGCGCTGCCAAAATCACCAACACCCGGTCATAAATTATCCTCAAGCTCGAGTAACAAGAACCATCAGCTCGCCTCGAAGGGATAGGGGAACCCGGAGACAAGTGAATAAATAAAACAGATACCTTTCGCACGTCGAGCTTCCAGTTAGGAGCGGTGGCGGTGTTGAGCCACCAAATCCGGCACAGGAAAAAAAAACCCGTAACGGCAACGGTATAAATATAAACTTCACCAGCAGCCAATACGGACGGCAAGCGCTTGAAATTTGGTTGCGAAAATCGCGCCACATGAAGGGCAATAAATTATCGTTAGTGTGTGTGCGGTGTGATATTGATGGCAGTGGAAAACCGCGCGCGCAGTTCGTGGTTCTTCAAACGCGAAGAAAACCGATGCAGCAAAAATCGTTTCCTATTTTTTGTTATCTTTTTTTTCACTACTGCAAAGCTTTCTTTCGAATCGAACCGAGCCATCGATGAAGTGGTCTTTTGGAGAAGACTTTACCTCCACGCTTTTCCATGGTGCGATTTTCTTTTCCCTATCCTATTTGTTTCACTTCACGGCAGAATCCTTCGAGGCAGTAGCTCGGAAGCGTTAAAGCATACCATCGCTCAGCATTTGGTGGCCGAATTCGGTGGCAAAATGTGATCGCACGCGGTATCTCGGACAAACCTCCGAAACCACAAGAACCCAATTCAATATCGCGCGCAGCAAAACGCGCGCACGTCCATTTTTCATCCGCCAAATTGTTGTCGCCCGGTGCAGTTCTCTTCGCATCGGTTCGGTGTTGGGTGCGCGGCCACGTGTGTCTGTTTGTGGCACAATTTATGGCACCGGATTATGTTTGCTTCGCTCTGCTTCCCTTGCTGTGCTCGCAGCCGGTTCCGGCAGTCATTTGGCAAACATTGTGGCAGGCATTGTGGCTGTTTGATGTTATTGATTCTGCACACTTTGGTGCGCCGGCTGGTTCGTTCGTTGAAAGTTTTGAGAGATTTTTTGGCTCCCAGTGTTCTGCGCTTAAGTTGTAGTGCCGGCATGCCGAACTAGCGAAATGCGCGCACGAATTGGTGGTGCAGGATTTCCGGTACCAAGGCGAAATGAATTGGAGTTTGGTTCGTTTGGGTATAGTATCTTGTTTTCTCCCTTGCCAATGTGTTCTCTATGGAGCAAAACGATACAAAAGGCGATATTTATTGGCGGTAATTTGGAAGAAAATGAGTGTGCTTACGGCTCGGGCTTTTCCCGGTAGCACCTTCACCGGTACCCGCAAAGGGGGTAAGCGGCTCTAACTGCAAAGCGAATTAAATCGAATTTAAAACAAACAATTTATGTTATTATTAGAGATTGAGCTTATTTCCTTTTTTCCAAAAAGGTTTTTTTGGTTTCAGAACAAACGTGTGTTTTGGAAGATTATATTCAAATTTTATAAAATCTTGATTGTTTGCTGATACACACAATACAGTAATATTGACTTGAAGAATTTAAACTACAAACACAATATCTTTAACAACGAAACAAAAGGGTCAAACGATAAAAAGTTTAAAGTTGAAGTGATTGAAAAATAAACACAACCTTTAAACATATAACAGACACGAAAGGGGAATGAACATGCAAGGGTTTTTTTATTGTCATACAAACCGTGCATAAAATAACATTCAATAGCTTTGGAGAAACTTTGGGAAAATCACATGCGACGTAATAGGTTGAGAAAAGATGGACGATGGTCGAAGTGACAGGAAAGGATATGGTGATCAATGAACGAATGGCGAAGATACTCAAAAGACTGTTTTTCTGGATGTTCCCCATCCAATAGTTGTTTGCCATTGTGAGTTGCAGCATTGAAAAGTCTGCATCTGCTTGTTAACGCATTAAAAGTGGTAATTATTCTACAACTCATAATTGTAAGTAAACACCC
>JXXB01006319.1:0-11539 GCA_000956275.1 Anopheles koliensis
CTCAAAACAATAATCCTCTCTGTTAATTTACCTATAAACCCTGACGTGGGAGGATTCTTTCGTATTGGCACTTGCGTTAGGTCCTGCAGCGCTGTCCATGCCCTCCAGATGCTGCGTGGATCGATAATGTGAAAGTTCGCCTGAGGTTGATTGTTACGAAACTTTTTAAAGTTTTCGAACAAATTAAAGTCTGGAGTAGCTAACCTGTGAAGGAAAAAAAATGGCACATGGTTATCCGCATTAACCTACCATCGAACAACTGGAAAAGGGCTGCTTACCATTCTGACAGAGGCTGATCAAACTTTCCCGGATCCCAGGCGGCAATGGTCACGTTCCGAAACAGTGGTGCCGTCAGCAGCCGGAATTCGGGCTTTGTGACAACCTGCGAGTTAACCACCCGGATCGTTGTCTTCGACCCAACATCAGCCTCGAATCCCTCCGTCGGAGCATGATTGAACCGCATCACGATGTCGTGCCCATCGATGAACGGTCCCAGCTGGGAACGCTTCAACGATCCAGCACTGGCAACGATGACGCAGCTTCCGTTGGTGATATCACCAAACAGTGGCGTCGTTGGCAGATAGCTACCAATTTCGTTCCACGTAAAGGGTGCCTCCTTCCAGGAGAGGACACGCACATTCGCCTGCTGCATTCGACAGACGGGGCTACTCACTGGCAGCGACGGACGATTGTACCGAACTTGATAGTGGTCACCATCCGTGAATGGTTCTTTCAGGCGCTTGCGGAGCTCGCCGACGATTTTCGCACGAAACAATGTCGTCCGATTGAGGCAGTCTGGGGTGTCCGGTTCGCTGCAGCGGTACCGGTTTAGGTCGAACAAAAAGTTGGAAGTTTTTGTGAGACTGAAATGGGGCCGTACCCGGGGAGCATCGTGGTCCTTGAGCCAAAGCGTTGGCTTCTCGTCACTGGATGTAACCGACTTTTGCGTTTTTTCCGTTGAATTATGTTTTACGTAGAACACGCTGCGCCTTTCGAGGGCGTCACTTTCTGTAAAAGAAGTATGTTTCATGAGGAGAATTGATGATGAATTATTAATGCTTATCTTACCGTATAGTATTACCGTACATAATATGTACAATCCTATGAGAGTTTTCATCGTTGCCGGTTTCGGTTTCTTCATGCATTCACATCGTCAGTATTGCATCAAACTTAAATAAATTGGGCAGATATTTTAATAAAATAGTTACTTTTACATTAAAAGTTTTCGTATTAGATTTGTAAAATGAATGCTCCATTATTACAGATTCAAACAACAAAACTGTCAACTGCTGGACTGCACGAGACCAGAGCAATAAGACGAAAGCCCCTAAATGTATGCAACTCATCGAGCACGGTCTGTGCTTTCCCACTTCAAAGGGCAGACTCTTCGTCGAGCATTGTTTGCTTTATCGTTTCTATGGTAACAATGTCAACAGTCATCGTTCGTTTGTTGATGGCTGTTACTATCATCGAGGAATGCTTTCTTCACGTTCAACGTTCTAAGATAACATTAAATTCATTCCCTCGTGCAATAAATCCATACAAATAAACATGTACAAAACCAATCGATGAGCCTTCCTTTCACTACCTTTCACTCGCACTTTGCTACAGCTCCAAACACATCAGCTTTCTGACTCGAGCACACACAATTCACACACCTTTGCAGTGTCTGCACGCATTTCTTACTAGATGTTCGAAACCATCGTCTGCTTCTAAACTCACTATCAACAAGTGTAAGTGTCTACGTTACGCCGACATTTACGGCCTGCCGGAACATAATGCAAGAAATGAACTGTTGTAGCAGCAAAATCGAACCCCAGAACGCCCTCACCGAAAGGTTTGTCAATGCGCAGACGCAGCCTTTCCTACGAGGACACATTTTTTTGTTATATTTTCAAGAGCAACAGCCGGTTACCTACCTCACCCTGGTTTGGCGTGCTCCCACGTTGATTGTAAGATAGATTTAGCAAGGATCGTACCATAAAGAATACAAAGACGTAAAGAACAGATAGCGTTGATCCGTGCGACCGATGTGATCAAGACAATCTGAAACAAATTTTAAAACGAATTTCACAGGAAATGAAAACACAGTTGAATTTATTCTCATGTTGTAATTAATATATCTTTATTCTACGACTTTCTACATAGTTAATTCTTCAAATTCTAGTTAGCATTCTTCGTACAGAGATCGTGAATTAGATTATACCTACTCGTTACGTTTTACTATGTCACAATTGTACAAGTACCACCCTTTAACCTCTTCGTTCCAGTAGTAGGTTTTGGCTCGCTATGGTCTCCGCGCCACCTATCCATGCGCGCGTTGAGTGCGGGGGTGCTAATAGTGCACATCTCCTTACGTTACGTGCTTCCCTTCCCGCCCTTTTTCCGTGACGGTTCGCTACACATGCGTGTGGTTCGTGGGGTCAGGAGTGTTGCCTCCTTCCTAAAAACGGTCGAGCCTTAATTGCTAACTGCCAACCGATCGGTTACTTCGGTACGGCAGCTTCGGATTTATCGGTGATTTTTTAGGTTTTACTTTTGAGACACGTCTTTTGCCTTTTTTTCTGGCGTCTCGTGCAAAGGTGATTGAAAAGTTGTATGTATGTGTGGGGGTGTGAGTGGGTGTATGCGTGTGTGGGAGTGAGAGTGAAAGTGTTGCATTAGAAATAGTAGTACGGTCGTGGATAGTTACGGTTGGAAATATTGTGCACGAATTGTGTGTTGAGTTACTAAGTAGGTGTTTTTTCTTCTTCTCCTACGATCTACGCTCGACATGCTCCGGTGACTCGCAGCAAATTCTTACCGCAATGCTCTATCGCCCATCCGATCGATTGCGCGATCGTTGCCTTAGTCACCAAACTAGTACTACCTAAAAGCATGCCAACACTCCAGCTGTTTAACCATTCTTGCTTCGTCTTTTTTTTTACTTTATTCTGTTGCTCAGTTTTTAATCAATAGCAAAGATGTGTTGAATTGGATCTGTAAGTTCTTCCACCGACGACCGGTTGTTTAACCTCACGTCAACCTATCCAATATCCTACCGTCAAACCCTCTTTCGTGCAATAAAACTAGCGACAGTGGGAAAGGGCTGCTTTGCTTCACTTCGCAGCACAGTTTTTCTTCTTCCGCAAAACTTCTTCCACACTCCACCGCCGAATTCAAAACATTAACACGCGCCATCATCAACTTGTCAGTTTCTTAAGAGTCTTTATTGTTATTATTAGTAGTAGTTAATACCTTTCTCATCTCAACGATGCGCTCGTCTCCGCCCTCGCGGGCACGGACGACGGATGAGTACTAGCCGACCGCACCAACACTATTATTCCCTCTCTGTAGCCTAACCGACCACCACCCAATCGTACGCTGACAAAGGACGTTCTGTTTTTTTTTTGTTATTCTGTTTCTATAACACATACACTAACACGTAAAAGAAAAACGTTCTTCGTAACGGATAACATATGACGGTTACCAAAAAAGCAAACGTAGAGGCCTGCCACCGGTTTACGTTTACGCTAATAAACTTCGCTTCTGTTTGGCTTCTGTTTGTTGTTGTTTGTTGTTGTTGTTCTTTCTTTTGTGTTCACTTTGTTCACTTTACTTGTCTCACGATTTTTTTTCCCAATTTCACTATAGGCAACTATCCATGTTAACTATTAAATACAATTCAACATCCCATCTATTTTCTTAGCGCTACATTCTGCCACGGAGAGACCACAGAGGGTGGGCCTTTCGTTTCGTGCTTTATTGTTGTGTTTGTGTGTGCTTTTCTTTGCTCTCTTCTCCCACTTTTAATTGTCTTTTTCATCTGTCCATCGCTGTCATGGCGGTAGGAGTCGCTCTGATAGTGGGTATATTTTTGAAATAACGATTCCATACCGAAGCCTCCTAGTGATCGAACTACATTCAACCGGTCGCGGGAACGGTTCTGCTCCATCCTGCACGAAAAGCCTTCCATCGTTGACAGGCCCGCGGCCTACTTGGGAAAGTAGAAGTAACGGGAAATTCTCTTTCCTCTGCTTCCACCAGCGATTCCCTGTGCGTGGCTTTCCGTTCGTTTACTTCCTGTTATTTTCAGTGCACCTTGTTTTTTTAGTTTGGGTTTTTACTTCAATTTATATCACAACTACTTTTAAAATATTATGTATTGCATTTTAAGGCCTAATATAGTTCATTTGTTGCTGTGTTTTTGGTTTTTTATTCAACGATTTTTTTATAGTTTTTTTTTCTCTTCTTGTAACTGGTTTCAGGTTCTGTGTATTGCGGAGAGCTGAACGAGCGCCTACACGGACAGCGCCCTATCGGTTCGGTTAACAACTGGGGTTTTCTTTTATGATTTGCTCTTGCTGTAGGCTGTGTGAGTGGGGTTGGAAAGGGGATTTTTTGTAGTAAACGGGAAGGGTTTGCATTTTTAACCTGCATACACTAGACACTCCTAAGCGAGAGAAGTTATCGCGCACGGACATGTGGGCTGCAGTGACTTCAAATGTTGAAATGTACATCATTCGGCTAACGGCAAACGAGGGTGTAGTCCATTTAAAGAAAACACAATACATCCCTACACTGTTACATCCATCGAATTCTACAACATTTTCAGTGCGATCAGAACATTCAACGCAAGCGTTCGCTTCACCGTTCGGTTTGGTTATCGTGAAACGTATGAGGCCACCGTTGCTCAGGCCGAACCCTACCCAAACACAACACCAGTCAGCTATTGAGATTAAATCAAACCTAACTCCGCATACATTAGGGCAGACCAGCTGCCCATACGCTGCTGGTATTTGTTGAAATCATTTCCAATGTGGTGGCATTGTTTCAAATCGTTTTTTTTTTGTCAATTTGAGTATTATTGTTTATCCGTCCGACGTCTGCTGCTCACCATCTACGATAGTTATAATCAAGAATATGGCAGTTTTGCTTTCTGATCCTCGCTGCAGTTAACTTTTATCCTATTCGGTTTGCTCAATCCACTCCTCAGTTCGACACCTTTGCTACGTGCTACCATCTTGATAAAAGTGTTTTCAGTGTTGTTTTTAAGTAAAGTGTAGTGTGCTGTGTATATTGATCACTTAGAAATAAGGGTGATATCACAGAAAACCCAAAAAATGTAGAAAAAAGGTCCAGGCAATTTATAGATCGACTTACGGTGAGAAAAATGTGAAGAGGAAAGAAATAGGACACTTCATTCAAATGGATTAACATTCAACACTAGAAGAGACAATAGAAAAAGAAGATGAGCAAAAGAGAATCATTTGTACGACAAACTTGCCCACAGAGATAGAAAGAGAAAGAGAAAGAGAGTGCATTCAAACCACAAGAGAAGACACAAAAAAGGTGAAATACAAGCTTAGAGAAACAGACAGAATGTAACTGAGGGTGACACATTCACCTACGAGAAGCATTAACATGCACACAATCAAAACACCCATACACACACGCGCACAAACACACACACACTAGCACAAAACACATCCAGGAAAAAAACGAAACGGCACACAACGGACACAACGAGTTTTCTACGGTGGTGAATGTTGTTGTTTTTTTTTCTTGTTGGGTTTCGGTGTATTAATAGCAAACGGTGACGATGAGGTCAAAAGAAATCAAACAAAACACTGTTCATTTTCGGATATTAATACTTTATTCCTTTCTTTTTCATTTTTATTAGTTTTGTTTTTGTCCTTTTTTTGTTTTTCGCTAGAAATCATAAACAAATCATAGACTTTCATCGCTCTTCCGTGTTTTTTTTCTTCTTTCTCTCTTTGTTTTGCTGCTTTTGTTTTTACCTATTTGCTTTCTTCCGGGTTTTCCATTTTCCTTTTCACTTGTCGAGCAGCTAGTGCATTGTTTGCTTCTCTGCGGCCTACTTCGATTCGTGTGTTTGCTTCTTCCGGCAGCTGTTCAATTGGCTTTACTGCGATGGCTTTCGCGAACCTTTGTTGTATGTTGTGTAAGTGTTTGGCATGTGCGTGAGTGAGGCTCTGTATCATCTTACGTGCGTGTCTTTCTGCCATTCGTTCGTTCTTCCATTTGCTTGCTCAGAGCTCGATTCACTCGACTTCACGGCTTCGCTTTTCCGCTATAACGTTTGGTTGGCAAGTGTTTCCTACCGCTACCGCCCTCTTTTGTTTCGATACGGTTTTTGTAGTTCGTGTGGTATGGTGTGAGTGTTTGTCTTCTGCTATATTTACTCTATAATTTTTGTTATTCACTTAACTCGTGTTTGTTTGTTATTTTGCACTTCTGCCCATTCGTTACGCGCTCGCCCTACCCAACGCCGTTTCTCATTTTCTAGTGTGACTTTATATTCAATATACTGTTGCTTCTGAACCATGAACAGCGTGTCAAAAAGAATGGTTATAGAGTGAAAATATACGTATATACAATTCATTGCTATGTATTAATTAAAAGTAATCATTCGCAAAACGATCGCTAGTATCTAGCCGATGTTCCGTTCGCTTTACTAACTTGGTGTGTCATATTTCGAGATTCATGTTTGCGTTTCGTTCTTTTGGTGCTATCAGTAGTACTTCCTGTTATTGATTTTTTTGTAAGATTTCATATTACTCTGTGCTCTAAATTTCGTTATCAAACAAACATGGTAGAGAACTCAGTAGTGATACCTATGCAATGCACCGTGAACAGCAAAACATTTTAGGTTAGAGCAAACAATAAAACATTCAAAGGAACAAAACAAAGCTTCATGCTTTAACATGCCTGCCGCACACGTCAGCCAAAACGGAAAGCTGCGTAGAAAGAACCTGGTGCTGTCCATAACTGTCCGCAACTGTTGCGCAACAGGTGCGCGTGCCTTCGTAAGGCCATAACATTTGATGTTCCTAGAGCGTGCACTAGTTGTCGCCGTCCTCGTCGTCGTCACGCAGATACTCGATGTATAACAATGCTTCCGTGAGGGTTGTGTAGGGTTGTGTGTCTGTTTGTCTGTGTGTCTGTGTGTGTGGACCCCCACATTGCAAACTAGGATCGGAAACGCTCGAATCCGCTCGCACGATTCGGCGCCTCCCGGCAGGCGACTTTTCACCTCCAAGTGTTGCTTCTACTAACGTTAATTATTATTCAACTCCTCGCCGCGCACCTCGATCACCCTCCCCCGGGGCCCTTTGCCAGGCCTTCTACAGGTGCGGAGAGGTGGGAGAGAAGATGCACTCGGTGCACTACTACTGGAGCACCGCCTGCACCAGCACCTGCTACGTACCCGGTAACGCTAACAATGTGAATCAAGAGTGCATCGCTGCGAACGCTTTTCAAAGAGGGAAGAGTTTAAATTACATCCTTCCGACGTGCCTTCGTTTTGTTTTACCCGTCTGCATGATGCGTGAGGCCCCAATCCGATTCTGAACACCCGCACCGCCCCTTGGTCTCGCACCAGTTCCCGTAGAGACCCGCGATTTAAGTCCCGATTAAACGATGTTGTTATCCTCAAGCAGCTACTAACACTTACAATTCAACTGACTATTTAACGGTTGGTAGTTTTTTTTTTTTTTGGTTGTTTTGTTTTGTTTGTTTTAATTTACTGCTCCTCGCTACCACGCATCCTTCGTGCGCGGTTTCTGCTTATCTGCTTAGTTTCTCTTTCGCCCTTTGGCGCTTAGCCCGCTTTTGTTACCCCATTCCGCCTTTCCCCGAACGTTATTACAGTTGCTTACACGCTACAATTCTTAGTTTTTTCTTGTTTTGTTTAACCTTTGTTTTGTTGCTTTTTGCTTATTCATTTGTTTGCTTCCTTCCTTCCTCTCTCTCTCTCACACTTTTACCCACTCCCATTGGCTGGCGTTCGTTTGTTAATTAAATTTCCTTATTTGTTTTGATGTAGCTTACCACGTTTGCCTACTTCGTTCGTTTCCTTCGTTCAGTGTATGCTCGTTTGTTAGTGTTTGCAATAGAATTAGATAACTTTTCCTTAACAATTGTTTACTTGTTGTTACGTGCGTCGTTTGGGTGTACAATTCGGTTACTCTCGTTTTCTGTTCCTTTCCCGCGAATGAGTGTTTGCGTTTTTATCAGCTTCAGCTTTCTCTCCCGGTATTGGGGTGTTTGTTTGTGTGATGTGTATTCGTTACCAGACGTACTTGTGTGTGAGTGTCATCTGCACCAGCGGCTTACTGTTTGGGGGACTTTCAGCATTTTCACTTCCAATTTGCATTGCGAAACTCACCAGCTGCCCTCCCAGTGGCTGTTGTTGCCGTTGGGCCTCGCAAAAGTGTTCCCTTGCCGTTTGTTTGCCTATAAATTGTGTGTTTCATTCGTTTGCTTTCGGCTTTCTTCCACTCCCATCCATACACGCACGCAAACCTAGTATGCTTCGGTACTTTGTTTTAATTTCCTTCTTATTTTATAATTATCTAATAATATGCACCGTCCGGCCCGTGTTCCGATGCTCCCGGTCAAACGGTTTTTTTTGTTGCTTTGCACTACTACACTATTTGATGTTTCGTTACCTGTTGTGGGTTTGTTTTGTTAGTTGTTTTTATTTTTTTTTGTTTGGAGCTCGCATAATAGCTGGTGCACTAAATCGGAATGCGTGTTGATACGCGCTTCTTTATTCTGTGTAGGTCTGTGTTTTTGTATGTGTTGGGATGTGTACGAGTGTTAGTCTATGTGCCGTAGTAAATGGTTTAGAAAAGTGCCCAAGAAGATAAGAAGGTAAGCATGAGTGCATATGCCAACAGTGAGCGACTTTCAACCAGAACCGACTTATACAAATGCGAGCATCAGCATCAACTTGAAGCACTAAAGAGTTTGTTGTTTACATTAAAAAATTTGAAATGAAAAGTATGACGAGGAAAGCTGGAGAGGAAATACTGCACTTTGAAGGGATTTCATAGTGTGTCACTATTCGAATAGTAAAAACCCAAATCGGAAAATAAAACAAATAAAATGGAAAACAAACGATGCCTACGTCGCTTACACGTCTCCATCCCCGTTCCTCCCGCTCGGTAATCCCCAACTCATAGAACCCGCTTCTGACCCACTGGGTTGCGGGGAAAAGGGTCGGAAAAGGTTGGGGTTGTTTGTTTGGATTTCGATTTATTTATCAATAACAGAGCGTTGTGTGGTGTCCAGTTTTGATTGTGGTTATACATTTCCGCAAAAAAAAACAATTTCTACATCATTTCTACAGTACAAACGTGTGTTTGTCCCCTCCTTCACTCCTTGCTTTCCGTGAGTGAGTGTCCGACAGGACCGAGTGTTGGTGTACGTCTTGCATTTTGCGTTTGTTTGGACGCGGTTATGTTTTTTATTAGCCCATTTTTCCACTTTCACTTGTTCTTGCCGCCGACCCATGTCTTATTGTTTCTTTGTGAATTCATGCTTACGTCGTTTATTTGTTCTGTTATTCCAATTTCAAATCTGTACACTCTAGCTTAGTTAAAGATACTGTTGTTCCGGGTTGGCTCACGGCAATCCGTTACTTGCTACGTCTGTCTACGGCCAAATACTCACTTACATGTGTGTTAACGAAGTGGCGTGGAATTAGCAGGGGAAGAGGGAGGAGATACTTGGAACTGGGTGTGCGGTCTGATGCATCGCTCAGCAACAAATGTCATTTGACGCTTCTAGGTTCTTAACCGGTTGAACGCTTTCGCAAAAACCACTCTTTTCCTGCCTGCTGCGTCGTTGGCAGTCGCTCAAAGCAGTAGAAATCAAAGCGAAAATTTTGGAATATCCTAGCAACCCGCGAACGGCTCCGTCCGTGTTCGTATTGCATGTGTGTTTCGTATGTTTCAAGCAGCGTGACTGTATGTGTGTGTGTATGGGTGTTTCGAGTGTGTTTGTGAGTCTGAATAATTACTAACAATTCGGGTGGGATTTTCGGCTACGGTCGTGGCCATTTGCGCCACACGTTCGAGCCACACGCAAACTATTGCCCCGCTCTGCCTGCCTGTGCCTGTACACACGCACACACACACACACGCATCAATACTACGCTAACGCTACCTAAACGTTATCATCCGACACAGCGTACCCGGACTATCGTTATCGTTAATTTATAGTAATAATGTTGTTATGCACCCCAACCCCGGCTGCAAATTTTCAGTGGCTCATCGGAGTATTTATTGGCTTCGATTTGTCAACACGTGTTTTTTTGTCAATTTACGAATAGTATGTTTTACAGTTGGAGTGTTTTGGGTTCTGTTTTTCCTTCTTGTGTACGTTTGCGTGTGTTTGTTAACAACTATCGAGTGTCGGTGTGAGTGCCATCAGTTTTCGCTGGGGAGGGGTGTGTTGCTGCTGTTTGCTGTTCATCTTTGTTCACTAGTTGTTTATGGCTACCGCTTCCACACGTCACGTACACACGATTGGTTTAAATTCAACGATTTATTCATTCCTGAAGACGCTTGTAATTAATTCTTAGTTTTAATTCACTTTTTTGTTTGCTTACGAACGAACTATGTTTGCTCTGTTTGCTTCCCCTGCTGCTTCTCGTTATGTTTGTTTGCTTGTTTTGTTTGGTTTTCTTTGTCATCTTCCATCTAATCTCCCTACCGCTCTGTTTAACATTGGTTACTTATGTTTCGTTCCCTTAATGTTTCATCATTAACTTTTATTGTTTTCTGGCATGTTAATCGTTTGTTACTTTTTTCGTCAGTTTTAAGTGTTTTTGTTTTTGTTTTTTTTCTTCTTCTTCTTCTTCTTGTTGATAATATCCCAAACCCCTCGTTACCCAAGCCCCGACTCAAACTCCCGATGTGGGCTTCATCAGGCTATTCACCGAACAATTTCATACCTAGTGCTACCCAATAGTATTTCGCTGCGTTGGAGTTACCGATCAGCAGAAGTCGGGAACAGTGTTTTTTTTTGGTTAATTTTCCCTTCTGCTTATTGTGGTTGCTGTTTGCCTATTTGTATGTTTTACGTTTTTTTTTTGCTTCGCCGTTATTCTCTACATCTCACATTCATATTAACAACTATTGATTATAATTTTCAGAGAATGTTTTGCCTGTTTATTCGTCCTTCCGGGTGGCTTAATGTGGCTTCTCTGTTTTCCTATTTCATTTTAGTGTTACACTTTCCATTCGTTTGTCCTATGTTGATTTTCCGTCTGCTAGATCAACGCTAAAAGTATATTTTCGAACAGTAACAGTGTCTGTGAGTGAGTGAGTGAGTGAGTTCAATGTGTTCTGGTTTACTTTCATTTTTTCATTGATATTGTTATGGATGGGTTTTTCTTTAACTCATGTTCTGATTCCATTTTCTTCACACGTTATTTCACGAGGCACATCCGTCGACCTCCGGAGGAAGAATTAAAGAAAGTAAATCCCATAAAAAGTGACATTGATAGAGAATGGAGAAGAAGAAGAGAAGAGAGAGAAAGATGAATACAAAGAGAGCGAGAGAGAAAAGATGTGAGAGAAAGATGATGACAAGTGAGAAAGAACGAGAGATACGCGAACAGAGACAAACACGTAGTGAGAAAGGAAGCACACGGAGATAATGTTTTCGCGAAAATCCTTTTCCTTTTAGATCCTCAAAAGTTTTCCTTTGGAGATCTTAAAGGCATTAGTTGAAAACTTTGACGGGC
>JXXB01006320.1:0-13188 GCA_000956275.1 Anopheles koliensis
TCATCCGGATCTGATAGAAATCTGATGCAAGCAATGAACAGTTCACCGTGCGTTCAATTTATATCGTCACTTAGTTTCCGGTTGCGATGGGAACATGTGTACACGCATTTCTGGTTAAAATTGCCTAGATAAACGCTACACACATAGAAACCATAGATTAAACCTATAAGTCGTCCACAATAAACAATATGCCGTGTTTCTTATCAATCGCTCGAGAACAGAAACATTACACCCCGAAGCGATATTCTGCGTAACCAAAAAAAAAAAAACATCTGATATGAACTATGACTTGCAATTGAGGGGTACCGCACCGTAAATACCCGTGGAATGTATAATTCATGCAACAGCACCGACCAACAAAATCCGGGAGGTTAAACCGCGATAAACATGGGAAGGATTGTGGTGCTGTTAGACACTAGGTTATCTCAAATTTGAAGGTGTTACGGACGGTTATAGCATATTTGCGTTGCACAATACGAAGTACATATGATTTGGAGAATATTTTTAGCATACGCTATTCATTTCTAGGACAAACAGAACTACCAATTGGAGAAACTCGGTGAGAATTATAGTAACTCACAACACGCTACTTTTTTCCAAATCTACGATTGTGTACTTTGCTTTCTAACAACTAGCGGACGCTCGTTAGCCATTGGAGGTAGTAGACAGCTACTCCTGGTGCAATAAATTCGCTAAATTTAGCAATCCACTTTTTCGTCCGTCCATCCGTGTGTGCTAGCCGCACGATAGCGCAAAAATTTAACCAACGGTGAAACTGTCCGTTCCTCACCGGCAGAAGGAATGCCGAAATGACGTAAAATATCATCATCCATTCTCATTAATGCGCTGCCCATCATGAAGCAGCCATTTGGTGACGCATCCGGTGTGGCACGTCGGTAACAGCCGGTGCCGAGTGTCGTGTCTTCACGATATCGAACGTATCCTTTGGCCAATGTTTCATTCGGAAATCGTTAACCCTGCCAGATAGTTACGCGCGTGTGTGTGTGACGCACAGCAATGGACATGATCGATACACACCCGGCTCAAATTGTTTTACTCTGCTTTTGTTGCACGTTAACCGCAGCGTATGAAGCATTCCGGTCAAGGTCGTTGCCAGGTCGTAGCAGATAAATGTCCTGCAACGTGTTCATCTGCATTCTGATTTCTTAGTAGCGTATAATCCTCCATTATTTGTCTTGGTTTGTACATTGTGGGGAAAAACATCCACCGGGTGAGTACGCTAAAATTGGTAGAAAAGCATAAGATTATTTTATTCTTGCCAAAACGGACACTTACCTCGTTGAAAGCCATGACTGCAGTGATTATCGCTGCCGGTGCGAGGTGATGCTGTAGGTTGTAAACTTGACGCCAGCAGAAGAGTGGAGGATATTAGCGTTCCTTCAATGAATTGACACAGTCGCAGGATGATGCGCTATACATGCGCGTACACACTCTCACACACTCGCTTGATTTTGCTTTCACTACACAGCATATAAACAAATACACACCCACACACACAAACAACCATATACCCACTCTCGGCTCTCGGGATTTCGTGGCACCTTCCTACCTTTCACAACAGCCTGTGAATACGATGTTTGTAAATACACTTCTGACACGTTTTCGCATCGGATGGGCAAAATAAACGACGAACTGCTTTGTTTTGCAAAGTGGTGGCTATACGTTTCCCAGCGCTACGATGCGCCCATGTAGTCCGAAAAGTAGAAGGACCGAACCCCAACAGCAGTGGAGGACATTTGCGCGTGCTATGTCCTCCGAGTGTATGCTCGGAAGCAGACGTTTGTTTGGTTTGATTGTGCTGACGGAACGGCAGCAAGGTGCAACCAATGAGCGCCGCTTATTGTTTTTTCTTGTTTCTTGTATTTTGGAAAGCTGCACGCAAATGCGGATAGGCAAGAAATGGTCTTACTACTACCACACAAAACGGTAACAAAACAATAACTTAAAACGCGGACGAAGACGGGTCTGCCTGGCCGTACTGTGCGGCGGACAAGTGGAGAAAATAACTGGTGTGTGACCAATTAAGTGTGACGTTCTCTTCTTGTACCGGGGCGCGTTTTAACTGGTTCACTTCCCACCTAAAAACCATCGAAGAGAAGAGAGGTTGCTTTGGTTACTATGTTCCGTTTTCTATTCGGGTGGCAAACTGCACTAATTGACACGTTCGATCCGAGCATGCCAACGCGTTGCTTTGCGTTTTCCGCTCGAGGGTTTTGTTTTTGCCAAGGTCGCCTTCGATAAGCAGGCCACCAGCAATACTACTGATTTACAAAATCCAATTGTGGTAAGGTTTCTTTTAAGGCTAGTATCATTATTATTATTATTATTATTACGTAATTCTTTTCGGGGTGATCTTTTCCGGCGAAGGGCCGAAGATTCTCTCGACGATTCTATCGACTAGCCATCGCGAGGTTGGAATATGAGATGGCCGGAAATAGAGGATTCCGTAAGATATCTCTGCTTGATGGAAGGTGCAGGGATCGGAACACCTAGCAGCAGATTCGCATTCTGCGATTCTGTATCTTGTGTACGGGGTCACGGGGTTCAATGCATTCCAGCAGAAAGTTATTCGCTTTGCTGCACGCACTCAACAGCTAAACGTGAAAACTAAAATTGCACTCTAACAATCTTCTAAAACAATGCACTAAGACATCGTAGGCAACCAGCACAACGATAGTTTCTATCTTTACCGTGGCTTGCTGCTTGCGATGCATTTTTCTTGCAAGATTCGCTGTTTGACGCACATCGGGGGGAACTGCTACCGATGGGAAATGGCAATAACAAAACGATTGCCCTCCAACTAGTAGCACTATTGAAGAACGCGTTGCATCACCGACGACGATGACAACACGGTGCTGCCACGGAGAAGATATTGCTAATTTTTTGCTGTATGCTGATGATTCTAACTTTGTTTGCTTTACTTCTCTTCGGCGGCGATGACGACGATAATCAATGATTCTTAAAGCAAATATTCGTTTTTTTCTCTCTTCCGTCTGTGTGCACGGTATTAATTTCTACACCAAACCAATTCTCGACAACTCTGGTTTGGACGGGGGCGGCGTACGGCAGCAAGGCGCAATGCATTCCGGCAGAGTCCGTACAATTTTTGCTTTACACCACACGCAGACAAAGTTCTCCCACGGTTAGGTGCATTCGTGATTCTATTCCTACTCAGGGCCTTCGTTTACCCGCACAGTACTACACTTCAGAAACTGGTGTTCGTTTCGGTCCGCCGTCGTGGGTAGCGGCCGCAGTTTCCATTTAACTTCGCAAAATCGCGACACATCAAAACTTGTTTTACTGTTTTTTGCTGGGTCGTTTTTTTTTCTCTGCCTCCGCTCAACTTCTGAAGTACCGTGCAGCACTCGCTACACGGAGCAAATTTACAAGCTGTCAAATGTCACAGTTTGACGCACTATGTGACAGATAAAATTCTTACGTGTAGAGTGTACTGCGCATTGTGCTTCGATAGTTATTCTAATTTAATAGACAAACAGATTACTTCATCCATCGATATTACACAGAACTTTTTGATAGAGTTTTTTTTCAAACATATAATTCTTTAACATGCGGAAACATAGCGATTGTTTCATTCAAATATGTCGAGATGAACCCAGGTGGCAAAATGAGTTAGTTCAAAATTTTCCTAAAAGCCTTTACACTCTTGGATCAGCTTTATGTTTGAGTTGGATCAATTAAATTGACGATAAATTTATCGGAAGAGCATACAAACCATAACAGAAAGTAGAAATAAAATAAGCCCTTACCTAGATCTAACGGTAAGTAAGAAGCTATTTGAATTAATTGTTTCTTGCTTGTGATAGCACAACGCGGAGAGACAGCTTTAATTACAAAGCAAATCAATAGAAGAAAATCTTTATTCTGAAGTTATTTTCTTATTTGCTATATTGAGAGTCTACTACAAGTTGCAAGCACATCATTAACATTATGCGCTCGGCATTATTCTGGAATTTCAAGCATAGTTTAAACTCTTTTAAAGTATGTTTCTTTTGTCTCAAAACTAATTGATAAAGTATCCCATGGTTAATTAAATAGTTTAGTTGAAAAGTTTAAACAACAGTTTACTTCAATTCTTCTTCATTTCAAGAATATTTTTACGAAAGTAACGCTCTCTACCTGACTCGTTCGATTTGAAAATTTCGTTGCAAAAAGCATGCTCGACTCCATCGGTATCCAAACTCCCCAAAGCTGTTTACCATTCGGCATGCCCCGACTGACGACCATATCCTTGCTTAGGCCGAGCAATTCCTTCCACGCCAGGCGCGTACCTTCAGCAGAGTATATAACGGACCAAACATTCCTGGAAATATTCAGTATTAGTGCCAACGTGACCCCACGCGGACGGGTGGGTCCGCTGAACTAGCACGCTTTGGCGCTATAGGTCCTTACGTTTCTGTGGCGTTTTGCCTGAACCCACCACAGTTTTTGTGAAAATGTGAGGGAGAATTGGGAACGGACAATTCGTGTGGGAAAGTGTATGTGCTCGTTCTGCAGTGTGTGGTTACTTAGCAATTCAAAACGTGGGTCGGGGAAAGAATGTATTGTGTTTGGGTTTGTATATGTAGGAACAAACGGGAAAGTCGCGACATAGCAAACAACAGATGCTTTCATGTGCCGCCCAGAGACCTGGGGAGGGTAATCGCGCTAGTAGAATAAGTAGTTGTAGTAGTAGTGGTAGTAGTAGTAGCTGCAGTGATAATGCCTTCATGTCCAGGCAAAAGTGGTGAAGTGAATGCCGTGTGGAGACGTGAGCGTGTCCTCCAAGTTCGGTTCGGAGGATTGGCGGTTGCTTGCTTAGTGTTGCTTCGAATGCTTAGCTGCTTAGTGTTGCGGAATGCGGACACCCGATTACGGTTCGGCTTCAACGTATCCTTTTTTCCATTCCTTCCGACCAGTCAGCCAGCTAGACTGCAGGGACGGCAGAGCAGTGCGGTTGGGTAGACAGCCGGTGGTGTGGTGGAAACGACGAACGGCGTGTTGATTGTGTTTGATTTGGTAGGGGTGAAAGTGGGGGCACGTAGCGCGCAGCTAGCGGTGCTGAAGAGGAATGGAAGCTACAACTGCCAGAACTTGATGCCAACGCCAACCCACATTGGCCCAACCAAGCTTCGAACCAAACTAGACCAGCTGAGCATCAACGCTCGACGAGTCTGCAGCCGAAGGATGAGTCGTCAGGGACGGAGGAGGAGGGAATGTGATCGTCAATTTTTGGCGGAATGACACAGTTCCACGCTGAGCACGAGCTCCGTGGAGTGATGTGATTGGGACTCACGAATATCTGTAGCCCATGGAGCGAATTATCCGGCTCCGTGTAGCCTGGTTCATAACTAGCACTTACAGTTCGATGGAAGTCTCCACAGCGGGAGGAACTGTGCCACCTTCGGAAGCTTGAACAACGTTTGCTAGACACTGGCTACACTGGCTAGTACACGAGTTTCTTAACGCACCGGAACCGTTGGCACCTGGAATAAGGATGGAAGACGAACTGAATAGCTGCAGTAGCAGTGATAGCGGTTCGAATAGTGGCTGTAGGATTAGCCGAAGCACTAGTAACAGCGACACCGGTCGCGGGAGCGTTAGCAGCAGTGGTGAAAGCACTCCTGCCAGTACCGGTAGCAATAGTGACAGTGATAAGGCCAGTGATACCAGCAGTAGTAATTTGTGCAGTGAAAACGATAAGGATAACGAAAGTGATGCGGAACGAAAAGGTTGCCAATCCGGTGCACCCGCATCGGAACGGGAGACAAATGGAGCAACCGCGAAAGTGGAAACTGGTACGAGCAATCGTGCCACCGGTGCGACTGGAGACACCGATAAGGATATCTCGGGAAGTGTTGGTAGACCAACGACGACGACGACGACGGCAGCTATCGCCAAAGTTATTGAGGGCAATTTGGGGCCGCTGACAGCGACGGTGAAATTTATCAATCCGTACAAAAACAACTGGATCAATGCGGATCGATTGAACGAGTTGCGGAAAAAGGTACAGGATGCGACCAAGCACCATCGGGTGTTTCTGCTCCGCGGATCCTTCCACACCGTCCGCCGGGCGCTGGTCGAGCGGGGCTGGGTGGAAAAGCTGGACGGCTTTCGGGTGAAGGCCCAGGCGTCCACCTCGTCGTCGGGCTTCATACTGGAGGACTTGGTATCGCAGCTGCCGGAGCGCAAACCCGGCGAATCCCGCAAGAACCACATCGCAAAGTGTGAGCGCAGCATTATGTCCCGCTTTCTGGAGCACACACCGATCGACTTCCTCTGGACGGCGCGCCGCGAGAAGGCGGACTGGCTCGACCTGACGAAGAACTCGTCGCTGATCATCAATCGCTTCGCAAAAGCGCCGTTCACTACGAAGGAAGGCCTCTGCTCGGCGCTGCACGATTTCCATTGGTTCTACGAGGAGGGCATGTCCGAGACCTACTTTCCCCGGTGCTACAACGTCTGGAATCCGGAGGAGTTGAACGAGTTTGTCGACAATTTCCGGCTGACGGCGTCGATGGGGCTGCTCAAGTGGCTCATCGAACGGCATGCGACCGAGGAAGGCCTCGACGCCATCATCGCAGACGATGGCAACGTGCCGAGCACGTGCATTACCTTTGCACTGACGCGCTGCAAGGAGTACCTGGACTACTGCCTGCACAACGACATCGACATCGAGGAGGACACGAAGGTGTGGGACCACGATTGGGACGTCTTTCTCACGCACCACTATCTGCTCACGCACGAGGACAACCGGATACAGCTGCTGAAGGAGGAGCGGGACACGGACGCGATCGATAACTATCTCGCCGAGGCAAAGTCGGTGCTGGAGCAGATCAAGGGCTACTGGCCGCAGTACGCACTGGACGGGTACCTCAACATCTGGATCGTAAAGCCGGGCAATAAGTGCCGCGGGCGTGGCATCCATCTAATGAACAACATCAAGCAAATCATTGCCATGGTGAACCCACCGATAGTTAGCAAAACACGATACGTTATTCAAAAATACATCGGTAAGTCCAAGTGAGCCGCAAGTGAAGGAATGCACATGGGCGAGCGCGTGTTTTTGATTTTTTGTTTTATTTTTGTACCATGCCCCGGCACATTACCATTCATGGTTTTGGTGGTCGTCGTCCTGTGCAAGCGAAGTAGGAGTTGGAAGGAACCGAAAAAGGGTTAGTCTGCCCTGGCTGCCTGCCAAGCACGCATAACTGAACCTCCGATTTTGGGCAGGGTGGTTCGAAATGTACCATAGCAGTGGAGGAATATTATACCGTGCCAAGCAGGATGTTTTTTACCATAGAAACAACGATTGAATTCCAGCTGTTTTCCAACACCTTCCCGCCGCGCGGTACGAGCCCGAGCTATGCAGTTTTCATTCCTATGCACACTCTCGCACAGGTTTCGATTGACCTAAGAAAAATGTAGCTTTTGTTCCTTTCGCTGCCGGTTACGGTTCAATTGAAGCTAGTAATGCGCAAGAAGTGTAGCCGTGAGCAACATTTGGAGATACCAAATGATTTCGAATTGTGCAGTGATTTAAACACCGTATCCAGTGTATGCAAAACGGGGTTTAAAAAGTGTATTCAAATACCGTTCCGATTATGTAGTAGCCTATGAGAATTCCTAGCCATGTTTGCTTTGCTTTTAGAAATGTCAAATTACAGTGTTCCATAGCTTTAAGATGTGCCAATATGGGTGACAGCGTGACAGCAACGATTTTTAAGACCTGCGTATGGCGGGCGATATCTTGGTTTTCTCTTTCCAGAGCGTCCACTTATTATTCACAACACTAAGTTTGACATCAGGCAGTGGTTCATGATCACCAGCGTGCAGCCGCTCAACATTTGGTTCTACAAAGAAAGCTACCTTCGCTTCAGCTCGCAACAGTACAATCTCATGAACTACCACGAATCGGTTCACCTAACGAACCACGCGATACAGAAGAAGTATCACAATGCGGTGCGGGACGAGCGGCTACCGCACGAGAACATGTGGGACTGTCACACATTCCAGGCCTACCTCCGCCAGATTGACAAGTACGAAATGTGGTCCGAGCGTATCTATCCCGGCATGCAGAAGGCAATCATCGGCTCGCTGTTAGCCTGCCAGGATAATATGGACCGGCGGCCCAACACGTTCGAGCTGTACGGGGCCGATTTTATGATCACCGAAGATTTCTATCCCTGGCTCATCGAGATCAACTCCAGTCCGGATCTAGCGCCCAGCACCAGCGTCACGGCACGGCTGTGTCCGCAATGTGTCGAAGATACGATCCGAGGTAAGTTATGGGGATAGGAGGAGGGAAAGAATTTAGCATTCAAGTTGATGAGGCGGACGATTTTTCTCTCACGGTAGTGGTGATCGATCGGCGTACCGATTCGAATGCACCCACCGGTTCGTTCGAGCTGATCTACAAACAGGTCATACCGAAGACTCCCGCCTACATGGGCCTTAACCTGCAGCTGCGCGGCCATCGGATCACCCCCAAGAGCTCGATGAAGAAGGATCGCATGCGCATGCTGCCACTGAAGCCGGTTCAAAACGTTCTGCAAGTGTCCCGGCTGGCAACGTCGGCGGCGGCCGCCGCGGTAGTGAAGCAATCCGCCTCGCCGGTCATCATGGATCTGATAGAATGCATGCAGTTCCGGGACGGAAAGTCCGACGACGATCTCGCACGCCAGCAGACGATGGTGCGTGGAGCGTGCGGGGTCACCTCGGCTACACTGTACAAACGGTCCAACTTCTCGCACAAGAGCCCCAACCTGCGGTACGACTTTGAGAAGAAGAAGTCGTACATTATTTCGAAAACGGGCGAACTGTTCAGACGCAACGGTGCCGGTGGTGGGGGTGGTGGTAGCAGTTCCAAGTATCTGACCGACGGCGACACGTACATTGACAGTGTGGAAGCATGGGAACGGGCCACGACTAGCTTCTTCCAGCATAATTTCTCCAGCACGCTCAGTTCACTCACCGCCACCAGTCGCGAACGAACCGGGCCGGAATTATCGGATGAAGGACAATCTCGCCCGGGTCCCGCGGTGCCCAGTGCGTCGGCACCGGGCAACGGTAGCACTTCCGCTTGTTGTTCCATCAAAATAACCGACTGTGATGAATCCAGTAGCCAGTCCAATTCCGACTCGGAAAAACGTACCGGAAGCGTGGAAAACCTCACGACCCCAAACGGTACGGCCGCGAGCCACGCACCGTCCGGTGGATTTCCGGCGTCCATTCGCTACAGCAGTACTCGGCATGGCGGAGGGCGCATGACGACCTCCAACAACTTCTACACGCTCGGGTTCAGCCTGCGAACGCGTCCGCCGAAGTCGGTACGCTCCGGGACGGGCAGCAAACTGCACCACGCACAATCAGCCGAGGACCTGTCGTTACAGCATCGCGGCACGAACACTGCCAACCTGGTGGAATCATCGTCGGTCGTACCGAACGGAAGCACCTCGGGTACGGCTTTCTAGCAGCCGTGGAACACCGCCGCCCGTTGCTGGGGCGGAAAGCACGGTGATGAATTTTCTCAGCTACTGCTAAAGTCCAGCTTTGCACCGTACACCGGTAAATCCTCCTCCACCCTGATCCCACCACTCTATACCTCGGCCGCTTCCCCGTCGGCCAACGCACCCTTCCCATCCGCCCCGACGCAATCCCACTGGCACTCGCGCTGCAATCTTCCCATCACACGTGGCCATTGCTTTATGGGCAGCTCCAGCTCCGGCGGTAGCCATGGTTACGGCATCAGCAAAGCAACAAGCATTCCTTCTTCTTCTTCTTCCACTGCCATAGGCAACAGCATGAACAGCATGAGCAGCAACAGCAGCAACAGCCACAACAGCTACCTAACTAATGTAAAAAGTAGACACAACGCTGCCAACCCCGCCACACGTTTCCATGAAACGCTTTTTCGTGTACCTCTGGTTAAAATTCAAGGTTCTTCCTTACTTAAACCAAATTGTTTTGTGTTTCAGTAGTTTTCTAGTGTACGTTTTATTCGGTGTATAAGTGTGTTATCGCGTCTTGGAATCTAGCCGAAGCGGAGCGGTCACCCGAGGGCAGGAGCGACGCAGTAGATACATTCCAACCTGCTGAAAGAGGATACGTGAAATTGCAAGTCCCTCCTAAAACCCGCCAGCGAGCGGACTTCCCGGACCCGATTGATTGTTGGTGTTGTTGTTGATGTGAACAAAAAGGGGGAAACTATTTTCAGTCTAGTATAGCTAATTATAGCCTAAATAGTGCCGTCGTTAGTCCGCATCCGGTGTAGCGATAGCAGAGTATAGCACCCGCTGTTAAGTAGGAGAGGCGGCATTCCCGTTCAACGAAATAGATAAATGAAATGCATTTAAAAATCAAATTTGTTACCAGTGATGTATGGGACAGTGATCCCGGTGTTGATCTAGCGGACATAACGCTGGAACTAGGTGAGATCGACTATGGCAACAGGCACCTCGATCAACGTTTCGAGCAGGCACCGGTTCAGCTTACTAAGCGCTTCCTCAGCGCGCTACCGGCGGTGGAGCAACTAAGCGAGCTTCCCAGCACGCGCCACGGTGCTGTTGGAGATGATCGACCACTGTCACCGTTGTCACGACCGTTTCCGAACCCAAAATTAAACCAACAGGTGAACACATTCCCGCGTATGACTCCCCGCCTGCACACACTCGAAGATGACGACGACTCGAACCGAACACCAAAGCACAGGTTCTTCCGCAACTATAGCTTCGATTTTCTTAAGCAGAAGCAACTGAAGGGCAAAATTGCATCCGCGGTGGAAAAGAAACACATTTTCTCGATCGTGGGCCACTATCCTGCCCTTCGGAAGGCACTTAAAACTCGCCATTGGCTCGAAAAACAAACCTTCCGAAGTGCGCTGGTCCGGGAGCTTTCGCACCATGCGCTACTGCAGAAAGCATCGAATGGGAACGAGTATGAGGAGGCGCTCGTGTCCAAGTACCTTAAACCGTACCTACCGTACTTCATCTGGCAGCATCGGAACATGCGCGACTGCAAGCAGGATCGTTTCTACGCACCGTACCGCAGTCGCATTCACTACGAGCGGCCGTACGATTTTGCGGTGAAGGAGAATCTAATACGGCTTATCAACGCCTCCCACTGGCATCAGGAGGAAGGTTTTGCCGAGCTGGACTACCCCCGCACGTATCTGCTCGATACGGAGGACACCATCACCAAGTTCCAGGAGGACTATCAGCTGACGATCGTGAGCAGCTTCCTGTACCACATGTCCAAGCACCTGGAGCACGCGTTCGACGACGACGGTACGCTCTCCACGGACGTCCTGACGACGGCAATGAAATACCTCCGGTACTATCTCGGTTGCGCACAGCACGAGGACATCGATCACGAGGAGTTTTGCGAACCGCTGCTAACGCCCGAAAATCGGCACGAGATGGAACAGGTGCTGGCGGGTGAGGCACAGTTTGGCAGCATCCCGGGCTACGAGGTGCTGTCGCTAGTGGCGCAGGTGAAAAAGCTAGTGCACGAAGCGGCAAAGGTGTTCCCCGACATGAAGATCGACGGTATACGGAACATGTGGATACTAAAGCCGGGCAACCGGTGTCGCGGACTGGGCATAATGATCTTCAACGATGATCGCAAACTGTTGGAGCATGTGGACAGCAACCCGGACGTAAAGTACGTTGCCCAGAAGTATATCGGTAAGTATGCTGGTTTACCATTTGTTTTTATGCAATTTTCACAACAATTTACTACCATACAGCAGGTGGCGTCAATTTATCCGTTTGATCACTATGGGTTCACTGGGGCGCGAGGATATTGGGTTGATATTTATACAGTGGAACATTAAATCATTCGCCTACTACGCTCGAAGAAGAAGTTTCCAAGGGACAGCGAAAAACAAAGGATATGAAATATGATTACATTAACGGGGCCATAAACGGTCCCTCTTTTTTGGCAATTATCCCTGTAGCTTGTACGGACGGTATGTGTGTTTCCTTCGCCAGCGAGCTTAAACTGTTGAGTTTTGGAATCCGAATCTATGCGATAAACCATAGTTTCCGTCCCTTGTACGCTAGTCCTGCGGCGACCCGTAACAGGATCGAACGTTCGTTCGATGCGAAACGGCCACGTGCAAAGTCTTTTTCCTCATCCTCGTTCCAATCGCTTTGGAGGAGGGCGGAATTGGACTGATTTCATTACCTGATTATCCTCGTTTCGGGTGGGGGGAGCACTAATTCACTTCCGCCCTTTGGTAATAGTTACTGTGCCGCCTAAATCGATCAGGCGGACTCGGGTTGGGGACAAGCTTGGGAAATGTTTAATGTCATACGATGTAAAGGACGGGACGAATCGTCACTCGTGCCGTTGTGGTAAGCAAGAGAAAAAAATGTATGGACTCTTTCGTTTCGATTACTACAACGTAATGAAATAGTAACATTTTTAATTTTATTATACCTAAAAAAACAACGTTTCGGTGGCATTTTCAGTACCACGTGTTCATTCAATGACGTAACTCCCCTCCCATGCTGCATCGTGTTATCAAACTTTCGCACAATTATCTCGCTTCGAGCTAAGCCGCCACGAACGTTGATTTGCTACGCTTCGCAACCCATGCCTTAGCCTTTGGACAAACGTGAAAAGCAAAACGGGGCCAACCCCCACACTACAGAAAACTCCCTTAAGTTCCCAAACACTACCCCCTGGTAACGGGTTCCGGTCGCGTTGTCTGCTAGCACAGGTCGCACCAGTATGCAAAAGCTGTTCGATATTTTCTACCAACTTTCCATGGAAACGGCCAACGCTTTCCTTCAACAACGCAAGGCGGGAGATAATGCGATAATGTCAAACGGCACCTTGTAGCACGTTGCTGATAATTGTGTATCTGTGGGCATTTTTTTTGTTTTGTTTTTGCTTTTACCGCCTTGTACATCGAGAATGTTTCCATACAGACATAAGGTGCATTATATTGACCTCGCACTTTGCATTTATTTTCGTAAATGCTGGTGAAGGTGAGGCGTGAAAATAGATTGCATTTGCCCTTGAAAACAGGTGAGATGAACGGAACGGGAAGTTCAATTAGCGCTGCTACTTATAATTGCACGCACCCGATTGCATTTGCGCCAGAGGTTTGCTATGTATTTCACAATTAAATCGATTTTGAAATACCGTTTTGGAATTTTCACT
>JXXB01006323.1:0-13557 GCA_000956275.1 Anopheles koliensis
CCTATCATTTTAATAAAGCACAAAAAACTCTGGTTATCATTCATGTTTCAAAGGTGCATGCCAGTGCGCAATTTTCTTTGTGCGCAATTTTCTCGGTTGTTCACAGTATGTTTATTCGTATTCCCAGTTTTAGTCTTCCACTTAAAATTCCACTCTTAAATAAAACTAATACATACTGGTCAGCTTATGCCATCCATTCTCCATGCGACACTCTTGGTTTGTAATGTTTACAACTGCTATCCTGCTCACACTACTACCATCGACGTACGACGTGCCTCGGTCTGTGGCATTTGGGGTAGAACGTAAGCAATACGGTAGAAAGAAACGATCGCGTTGGATTTTTCGATGGGGGTACGCTGTCGACAATACATTCATAGACAACACCATTTATTCGGAAAAGTGAACTCAGCAAGTGCAGTTGTGGCACACGCTCGTCGGTGTGTTCTCTGTGGATTTCATTCCATTCAACAGTAAAGTCAGCCCCACCCCACCCCTGCCTTTTACCTTACGGTCGATCCTTCCGCTGCATTCTGTTGCATTTGCGGGGTGCAGCTTCAGCAGGCAACCGTATCGTGTCGTAGCTGTGTGCGTGCGTGTATTAATATTTTCTTCCGTACAGTGTGTGCCCTTTTTTGTTCTCCGTTTTCTTTGTGTTCTTTCCCCAAACCGCGAAGCACTAGGAATCTCGAGGTTTTTTTTTCTGTCCCATTTGTCTGTGCCCTGGCCGTGGCTTGTGTTATTGCGTAGGGTAGCTGAAATTGGTGTAAATTTCCATTGCCATCTTTTTATGTGTGTATCGTCGAGGATGACATAATTGGTAGCAGCACGAGCTTAGTTCTTGGCTCTCTTTGTGCGCGACAGTTGACAGGGTTTTCTCTTATCACGAGTGTGTGGATTGGCTGCTAGTGCTTACATTTTCACGGTGCTATATATTGTGGCCAGTGTTTTTTTCCTCTGCAGCACTTGTGTGCGTCATGTTGTGGAGCCTGAAATGTGATCTTTAAATAGAATTATACATTTCTCTCGGCTTCATTCGTTAGTACTTTTGTACTTAAGTTAAAATAACACCTCTAACGCATAACCTTCGGTGGGCTCGATATTTTGCTTCCCTTCGCGAGGAGGGAAGGTGCTGTAAAATGTTGACGCGCGTGCGTGAGTTCAGCTCTTACTAGGGGGGACAGGGAATTTCCTTTCTATCTCTTCTCGTGCTTCGCGTGCAAAGTTCTCTTCAAAACGATAAAAGAGTACTTTCTTAAGGGCCACTTGCATGCGAAAAACACCACAACAAAGAACAAAGAACCCCCGGAGGAAACGTCTCCGTCGCAGTGTTGATAGCTGCGGAAGGAAGTTCGAAATCGTTGACTCACTTTTTCGTCGATTCCTCGTTCGTTCACCTAGTTCCAAATCGAACTGTCGACGTGAAATTCGAAACGGAAAAACTAAACAGCTTTTCATGTTTTCTTCTATTTTTTAGCTCATTTGTTCGCTCAATGTGTTTCGCTAAAATTGGTGCTCGCGCAAAGAGCTAGGATCATTACGGAAAGTAGTGCATATAAAGCAACAAAAATAAACCATTGTAGTAGGCTTTGGAAAGCGGAGTAGTGACGTCGTTTAGCAAATTCAGTTTCCCTGGTGTGAGATTAGTGTTCAGTGGTTCGCGGATTTATTTCTTAAAACTAAAGAGACAGTTTTAGTGTCGGTTTTGTTAGATTATTTCCTGTCACCAAAGTCGCCATGGCAGACAGCTTGGTAGAAACGCCCACGGCCAGTTCGGGTCATTTGATGAATCTAAACGTCATTAACGCGATTTCGACGAACTCGGGCGATCCGGGAAGTTCCGCTTCCTCGTC
This sequence comes from Anopheles koliensis, assembly GCA_000956275.1. Classification (NCBI taxonomy): domain Eukaryota; kingdom Metazoa; phylum Arthropoda; class Insecta; order Diptera; family Culicidae; genus Anopheles; species Anopheles koliensis. Next base: position 1,851 of record JXXB01006323.1, read on the forward strand.
GTCGTCGTCCTCGTCGTCTTCTTCGTCGTCATCTGCGTCCTCAATTGCGCCTAGTTCATCCGGAGCAAACGCTCAAGCAAATGCATCGAGCACAATCGAATCGTCCAGTGGCCCTTCTGGTGGAAACGCGGGTCCACCGACAGTTCTCATTTCGGTCAGTGCTACCACGAGCTCTCAGACCTCCCGCCAGTCTAGCTTGGCCTCCGATTTGTTGCTTAACCAGATGCTCAATATCGCGCAGCATCGGGCTGCCATAACGAACAATAGCAGCAACCAGCAGCAGCAACCGTCGTCCTCATCGGCGACGAACGCACCGTCCTCATCCTCTACCGTCTCCTCGTCCGGCACCCCTATCGTCAGCTCACAGTTATCCTCTGTCCCACCCACCGGTACGACTCCCACTATTATCACTCTGTCCGCGGCTCCTTCGTCCTCGTCCTCCGTGCAACAGCAGCCGCTTGAACTGCTGCACCGCGAAACTCCCAAGCAGGCTCCGGCCAGTCGCAACGTGGCCTCTATACATGGTCGACCCGGCGACGAACGGGGCGAGGGAAGCGATTGCGCCGAACCGGAAGCGAAACGTAAAAAAATCGAAAAACCAAACGCGAAGGTCGAAAAGCTGGAGCTCCGTCTTGGTGGTATTCTGTGCTGCGCCGTCTGTCTGGACCTTCCGAGGACTGCAATGTACCAGGTAAATGCAATTTTCTTGAACAAAATAACAAAAAAAAAACAAAACTGCAGCCTCTACACCGTCGCAAAACCTATCAAAACATAGTTAAAAATGTCCAAACATATGAACAAACTTTCGGTTTATTTCTTCCTATCTGGCATATGTGTTATTTTTTGGTTAAACAATCTTCTCTCTCCCTTTCTCTCTTCACATTCCGCTATTTTTTTTACGTTGGGCAGTCCGTAGCCTTTGCGTGTTTTCTGCTATATTTATTTTTCTACTCGCTTCTCTATATCTTATTTCGTGCCTGAATGTTGAAGCATTTGATGCGTTATCTTTCCTTCAAACCTGACGATTTTTACCGTATGTAGAAAGCATTCTTCTGTTTCGCAACCGCTTTTTAATCTCCTCTTTGTTGGCTCGTTTATTATTTTCAAATACAAAATCCGCACTAATGGTCCGAGATACAAGTTTTTATTATTTGGCACATTTCTAAAGGTTCACGTACCTGCGATCGTTATTATACTGTTGTTACTATTAATTTACTGCTTACGTTGGTTGTGCATTGGCAATCTCGATTCTGTTCCTTTTGTACTCTCAAATTTATGTTCTCTCTGGATATTCAACTCTCTGGTTTCAACAAACATTACCCTCACATCCTCCTTATATTTTCTCACTTTTATGACCAATATACGAAATCCGTCGGCATTTCCTGCTGTATTTACTTTTCTTTTCAGGATTCGGTTTCATTAATTAACGCCGTTAATGTTGCCCCAATAATAACACAAAACAAAACAATATCAATGTTTTGTGATATTTAAAAATGATCCGGTTTTAATTCTATTTTAAAAATTCGATTTTGGTGCGTCTTGTACAATGCGCCCTACGCTGGAGCTAAATACTCTTTTTACAAATGTTTTACTAATAACATATTTTTTAGCTACTTTTTGTTCATTTTAATGCGTTTAACGCAGCTCCTAGAATACGTTGCCTGGTAGAATGATTTATTAATTTGCATTCTTGTATACGTTCTCGTTGAGACACTGATGTATACGAGTAGAAATACTCGTCTGTTCGTAAGACACATGTGCCTTACACGTGCCGCTGGGTTTAAATTTAGTATCAACCCGGCTACGGAATGGTGGGCGAGTGGTGTTCATTGGCGTTTTACTGCAACCAGACATGCACGTATGAGGCTTGTAGCAGTCAACATTGAACCAAACGCGAGAATGCCGCAATGATAGAATAATGTATCCGCGTTTCATTGCTTCCATTCCCACCTTTTCGGACGGAAAAAAATCATTTTAAAATTAACGAATTTTGAAAATTTTAGTACATTATATTTTTACGTTTTGCTCACGGGTCTTTGAAACGAACACAGCACACACGGCTACGGATGAATTTGTAGATAAAACCATTGTAAAGTGCGAATGAACGGGGAAAAGCGGATTGAAATGGTTGATCGATTATTTCTGTGTTCCATCGGCTCGCGTGAAGATCGCGTGATGATAGGACTTTCTAATTGTGGCAGGTGTCCGGAGAGACATCAGGGATGAATTTCTAGTCTCTCTGGCAAACTTAATGATGACGGTAGGTTGATGTGTCTTCCTTCCATACAAGCCTGCGGATATATTTTCTTGCCCCAATGCGATCGAAGAAGGAGAAAGGTTTGTGCAACGCTTGAATGTATACTTTCCTATCTTGCTTTACACGTCAGTACATGCTTACCAAGCGACAAAATGAACAGATTTTTCAAATTTAAAATTTGCTTTAGTTTTGCCAATTTCCCGGTATTTCGGGTATTAGGCTCTGGCGAGATATGTTTGGAAATATGTTTGGTTTTCGTTATCTACTATGTTTGAACGATAAGCGAACCGGAGCATAGACGGATGTTTTCTTACGTGAAACATGATTCAGCTCCCCAGGAGGAAGGAAAACAAAGCGAGCACATGCGCACAAATGGTTCACGGTTTGCTTTTGCCCAGACTTTTGGCCAACCAGCCTTTACCAGGGGTAGCTGTTTCCGCTAGCCACACTGGAAGGCCTTAAATTTCGTCATCTACCCGTGCCCTTCGCTGTTGGGGCTTCATTGTTGACTATAATGATAGTTGAAAGCGTCCGAAATAAAGATGCCTTCACCAAAAATTGGCTATGTGGCGTAAAGATATGCTGCAGCTTTGTTCGAAATTGGGTGGGTGGAGGGTGGGGAGGTTGTATGGTTTGTAGTGCTACGTGGTTTAGTCTTCCAAGGTCATCAAGTTTCCCTCTAATATTGGAGACTCAAACGCGTCGCCGTCTAAGTTCCACAAAACTGGAAATTTTTGCGTAGTTTTGTGTAAGCGCTGAAAAATATATAACATATTAGATGGGGGCGATGATCCATTCAAGATGGCGCACCGATTGGGGATCAAAGTTCGTCACTATCAGCGTAAACAGAGGCCAAGAAAATCGCAATCGCCGCTTCATCCCCCAACCCAGCCAAAGACGACGCAGCCACAGCTGATCGTGCAACGGGAACCAACAGCGGGTTTGTGTTCTTGGAATCGACCTGCGAACGTAATAATTCATGCGTACTGTTGTACAGGCGCACGAATGGTGTGTTGGTGTTGGTGTTGGTGTTGGTTGACTGCGTTCGAACACGGCAGAAAAGACATCGGGGTGGGGGTTGGTTGTAAAAGCCTTCTCACTGCTGGGCCAAATGCATGAGCAAAATGGAAGGCAAAGGCGTTCGGGGTTGATGTGTGCGTGTTTGTGTGTTGGACCTAACCATCGCACCACTCGAAAGCCCACAAAGGAGGCCACGAGTGAAAGCAAGGGTGTGGGATTTTGAGGGCAGCAGCAGCAGCAGCAACAGTACCGACAAGCAACAGTACCAACAAACACTATTCGGTGGGGAATGGCAAGTTCATTGCGTTTTCGCACAGCTGCGCAGTAGCGGCAGCAGCTTTTACCAACTCTACGACGAAGCGTACACGAAACGAACAAACGCACACAAACAACTCTCGCACAATACGGGGGGCCTTCAATGTGAACAGCTGATTCTGGCCTCCCTCTCGGGCAAAACTCTGATCTGGACGAAGGCTGCGTGTCATCCCACTGGGTAATGGGTGCTGGATTCGTTCGTCAAGTACGCACACGGCGCAATCGCCGATTGTGATTCCATTTTTCCGCCCAACCTTTCATATAAGGAGCTTTTTTTAGAATTGGTCACACAAAGTAACATCTTTGTGGATGAAACGCAATCAGTTGGAGTGCTGTGGGCATGATAAATTGAACAGCGCTAATTACATGTAAACCGGTTGAGCTGACCTGAGCTGATTCGCAGACGCGGACGTGGCCAGACTACCTGACGCCCGGGTATTTGGTTGATCTATTTTTCATGTAATTACGATGAATCCGTGCTATTGCCAGCCGAGTAGAACTAGTAAACTAACTGGATTTAATGACCAACGGGGATTGTATCCACCACTGCCTTCGGATGTTGTTCACGAGAATGTCCTCGATGTTGCCTTCCAAAAATAGTCAAACTATCTATACTGGGAAGCTGATGTCAGATTCAAGAGTGTCTTGTTTTTTTTTTGTTCAAAACCTGTGCTGGACTGGGTGCGCCCAGTCAAGCATGCGAGTTTTCATACGATCGTAGTCCGTCATATGTGCTATGCTGGATATTAAACAATTGTGTGTTAAGAATAGAAACCGCTGGAAACCATAGAGCCACTGCTATTACCGGCGTTTAGTTTTGCTACTCACAGCGCTGCAAGTGTGAAGAGATGAGGTATTCACTCGGCTCTATTATTAGAATCGTCTGTACTCCAAATATCAGCTCAGAATATCACACCACAGCACCGCCTTGGTTTTCTCTTTACCGTACGATGTTGTGCATTTTCGATGCACCATTGCTTCGGTTATAACAACAACATCAACACCAGTCGTTGTTGTGCTTCAGTTTCGAAAAAGAGAGAAACCCATCATGCGCTATTCTATTGCTCCGTACATATGGTGAAGTTCGTTTCTGTAATTGGCTGCACAGTGAATTTCGATTGCCTGCGCAATCCAATAGAGACGCTGCTCGAAGTTAACGATCTACTTGCGTTTGCTGCATCTTCCCGACTCCAGCAAATTGCCTAGTGGAGGGTGCGTCTCTTTGTTTCTTCAGCATACGGTGATCCGCCATGCTCACGAGTTTCTGGGAGTTCCTTCCAACCACAACGGTATGCCACACTACAATGTATCAATAATAGGAACAGTGCGTTTCATTGGGGAAATGTGTGTTTGCGTACTGTGAGATGGCCTTGAGATGTGCACGTTTTGATTCATTTTGATTCAAGTATTTACCGACCTTTCTGCCTACAAATCATGTGATACTTTATATCTTCGTACATTGCATATGGACGTACGATTTGTACTTCAACTATTTGAAGCCTTCGCATTTCATACAATTATCGCTAGCCAGTGATCTATCGCTACACCTTCTGTTAGGTTGAATTCCAAGCTTGCAAGCTAGCAAACGAGCGGTGTACCTATGGCGTGCAATTCACGTTTTCATGATGTTACTTTGTGCTTAGTGCAATAGACACCAACAAATGCTACATCTGGCTGAGCCCTCGACTTAACCGTTCCATTGAGATGTGCCAAGTTGTTAATAGCGAGATTTTGGTATGGTTTCGGAAATGGCAATTTCCACAATCTTTATCGTTCTACACTTGATCGTACACTGTATGCTGCTAGCACTTATGCTGCTATATCTATATTCAAGTGGAGTCAAGTCAAGGTCACTGTATCGTTCGGGGGTGTTGAAATCATCATCATCACACTCAAGTGTTCAACCTTTTGCCGAGTTTCTGTTTGGCCTGTTCATCTACCGCCCCAACAACCGTTGACTTTGCCCTTGGAATGTTGGTTAGGCGGATCATTGTTGGAAACTGGAGTCCTCTGGTTCATGTGCTTGCGTGTATGTGTTCGTATATGCGTGTATAGTCGTTTGTTTGGGTGTTTGGCGTGAGTGTATATGTGCGAGAGGGGGAGGGATCTTGATCCAAGGCAGTTGCGTAAATCGGTTGTGCGGCAGACACTACTGCTTTGCATTAATGATGTGGAATGACGATATTCCGGTGCACAGTGGGTGGAAAATCTGATGCAGTGCTCTACGAGATGAATGTATGTGTATGTGAATGTATGTGCGAGAGTGTGTTCACTTGTGTGCGACAGCAAGGGATCGGTGTTAGAAACATATGCTCTGAGGGCAGCAAAGCGACAAACCGGAAGGTAGTGACAATGATTGTATAGTAAAGCAGCGCAAACTGGCAGGGTTTCCATTTCGTGACTTACAATCAGTAGCGTATAGATAATGTGTAAACGATTTGAAGGTTTGTAAAAATGACAATAAATTCGGTATGCAGAGACTAATTCATGAAGCATGTCGCTAGGCTAGGGTGCAGGGATCAACTTGAAGACGCTGGTAGAACTAGTTACAGTTGAACAGACATCGTTAAGCTCAGACATTTAGCAATCCAAACGTCATACAAATACACAACACTAAAAATGCGCAAATGATTCTTATGTCTATTAACTAGTCACAGCTGCAGTTGTACCAACATTTTATATTTAGCTCCGTATTTGATTTTAACGTGTTATAGCAATTAGTAAAAAAAAAAACAAACAAATCAAGCATCAGCCAGTATCGGGAGAGTTATTTACTAGCTATTTGGAGAATTATTATTGTAAGGATAGCGTGGGAACCGATTCTTCATAAGTGTGGGGTCTTTGTTTTCGCTAAAAGTGAGAAAAAATGGAAAAAAGTGTAAAAAGTTATCAATCATTAAAAAAAAAGTTCCAAAACAAGTGCAAAACAATAACATTTGTAACACTTCTGTGTAACGAGGTGCAATGAAAAAAAATATAGCAACAAAAGAAGAAAAAAAAAAACAAAAAAGTAAAAATAAACATCAACATGGAAAAGAGGCTTGAAGAGCCAATGCAAACAGAATTGTAACTTGTTTTCTTTACAAAAAATAATCTTCGTTCTTTGGTCCTATGTTCCTTGGTCGGCGTTCGTCCACTCGCAGCTGTGTCTATACGTCCGAATAAAAGTATGCGACAATCGTGTGAATTAAAAAGTTTCGTTTGAGAAATCACAATCCCAGCGTTGTCTTGCGCCTTTGCTCTCGACCGTAGGTAAAACGACTCGACCAGAAGGTATTGTGGTGCTAATATTTCTTTCCTGCAACTATGGTTTTGGGGTGCGTACGGGCAAACATCTTACGGGATGATCGTTTACAACTTTACAAATCAAACGAAAAACAATTTTAATCCAGTTGTCTTTTCCTTTTTCTTTCTTTTTCTTTTTCCCCCACAGGTTGTGTATGATTGAGATAGGTGGTGTGTTTGGGATAATAGAATGGGAAAATAAGGGGAAGGGTCGTACAGTGGGTACAAGGCATTTCTCTAGAGTGGGGGATCTGTTAGAAGATGGGAATTTAAATTCGTTGGAGTTTATGGCATGAAAAGGGAAAGCTATGATATCAGTATCATGAAGAACATAATAAAAATAAACGTGTACATACAAAAAAAACAGGGAAAGCCACCGTTGGAGCGTGTTCTATGTTTGCAAAATGTGTGTTCCACTATCGTAGGCATCGTTCCACTAAAGCCATTTAAAAACTCTTCTTACATAATTCGCGATAAATCCACGAATTTTTCCGGAACACACATATTGCTACAATCGATTGTGAGTTGCTCCGGAGAGCAGTCAATTCAAACACCAAATAACCAACGTTCTACGTACACTTTGCAGGGTTTTCTACTTTTCTCTCTTTCTCTCTTTCTCTTCTCTTATTGCAGCGATGTAATAGTAAAAGTAATTGGCTCAAGTTTAGATTCGTTTCATTTATCAACTTCCAGCGCATTTGGCAATAGTTGATCGTTTGTTGTTGTATTATTTATTTTTTAGGAAACGAAATTCAAGTTTTTCAGTCATTGATTTTCAGGTGCATTATCCCCTGTCGTTTGATCTTGTGACACTAATCGATTTGTTTGTTTTTATTTCTTTTTCTCTCTACCTTTTTGTTTTATTTTTGTGAACTTGTGCTCCCCTTCTTCAGTGCTCCATGGGACATCTGATGTGCGCTGGATGCTTCACTCATCTACTGGCTGATGGCAGGTGAGTGTGCTTTGTGAAGTCCTACTTCAGGGATACCTGTTCCGGTTACCGTAAAATAGCGAGATATACTTCAATCTGATAATTTTTCCTTTTTTTCGTCTCAAGACTTCGCGATCAAAACGCCACATGCCCGAACTGTCGTACGGAGATCAGCAAGAACAATTCTTCGCGTAATTTGGCGGTCGAAAAAGCCGTTTCCGAACTGCCGGCGGAGTGTCAGTACTGTTCCAAGGAGTTTCCGAATAAGTCGATCGACTATCACGAGTCAACCGAATGCGAAGATCGCCCGACGGATTGCAAGTTCGCTCGTATTGGGTGTCAATGGCGTGGCCCAATACACGAAGTGTCGTCGCACGAAGGAAACTGCGCCCACCCGAGAAAGTCCGGTGCTGACGTAATGGTCGCCTTACAGGCACATGATGCGAAGGCGGCTGAGGATAAGAAGCTTTTCCTTACCTTGATCGATTTGCTGAGCTACGAGAAGATCATTTTTAATGGTACATGCATTCTAGTGGAACAAATGCCCTACACGAGCCAAACTTGATTGTTTCTGTCAAAGTTTGACATTCATTTAGTATCATTATGTAACAAATGGAATTGCTTTTCGTCTGTCTTTCAGATTTGCAGCTGAAACCATACCGAACGGATGAGTACGTGCACCGTTTGTACTATGAAACCAGTCGTTTCTCCGCTTTCAATCATCAATGGGTAGTAAAGGCGATCATAAATAAAAGCCAACGCGATCCACATGAATCCTGTGAGCGTGATATAACGTATCAGGTATAATGGAGTACAAATTAAAATACTTGCCCAGTGTAATGTTAATGTATTTCATTTTCTTTTATGTAGCTTATTCTTAAATCGAAAACATCGAGCCCGTTACCGATGCACTTCTTTGTACTTCGAGGACCGTTCTCGGATATCAAGGTTGATACGCAAATCTATAAGCACGACTTTGCCGACACGGAAACGGAAAGTCCCTTTAAATTGCTGCCCTTGCCGGATACTGCCGAATGCAACAGGCTTCTTGCAGCAAAAGCAATCAATTTCAGGTAAATTTGATGCTTGAAGATATTTGAATGAAATATTAACATATTTGTTTGATGTTGTCTCTTCACAGGTTAATCATGTTTTTGGCCTCCAAGTAAGACGACGAAAAATGTTGAAAATAGTGAAGAGTGAGCGATATACGGCAGTGATGAAAGCTATACATAATTGTTCTGCAGCTAGGATGTTTTATTACACCTTTACAACATACCTATGATAACACTTTTTCTACTCAAAATTATGTGCGTATACATTATTAGATGCTAGTTTGCGAAATTTCGATGGATTGACTTGATTGAATTTTTTTCTTTTCGTTTGAATGATAACAAATACATTTCGGTTTAGAAAAACAAACTCCATGATGAAAAACAAAACATTTAAATTTTGTTGTTTTACAAATTTACAAAAAGTTTAACAAAAACCATTACGGCTTGAGCTACAATTTTGGAAGCGAGATGGACCAAAAGATTAATCTTGTCAAAAGATAGCACTATTCAGTTTTGTTATTTGTAACGGTTTAATTTGGTCAAATGGCAGTCATTTGACAGCTTAAACATTTACAGCAACATTTTACAAAACAAAAAAACCAACCGTGTGCTACAGCCATCAATAGTGAAAGTAGAATCAGCTGGTTTTATCTCATTGCTATGAGACCATAGCTATAGGGCAAAGTACCGTGAGATAAAGTTTAGTATTACGTTGCCATCTTCACAATTAATCTACAATAAATGCATGCAAATAATTAGCGGTAAATAATTAGATCGATCGATCGCAGTGAATCGCAGGTAATATGATTGATGTCGCAAAAAATGAAACAATAGGAATAGATATTTGAACGTAAGATTTGTTTGGAGGTTTTGTTTTTCGATTATCTCCGTATGCTAATAATTGTTATGGTTATTGGAAGGAGTTATTTTCTAATAACGAAATCTATCTTCACATTTAATTAATAAAGATATGCATATGAACGTAAGCTTATATACATTATACCGATGATGTGTGATACAAGAAATTAGCAAAGATTGGGTAGGAAACAAAGATTAATCGTGAACGAGAATGTTATTCATTGTCGTTAGCTGAACATTTTAAGTGCGATGTGTTGCTGAAATTCAACAAAGGTTAACATTATTTGGCATATTCATTTTCGTTGATTTTTTTTGTAATAGTAGAATCCGGTTTGTTTATATACATTTAACCATGCGTTTTGTTGATTTAAATGATTATATGCAACGTATCAGCTTAACATTAAAGCAAATTGGTAAATTCGTACAAAAATCAGCTTGAAACTGTGCACATGCACTTCCATAACGAAAATCTATATTTCAAATACATCATCAGGCATTTGATGAACCCAAGTGTCAACACAGATCCTGGAGAAGTACGATAATTTTCATTTCATAGCGTGTAAGAATAAGTGTTTTTTGGGTTTTCTTACTTTTGATGTAAAACGCATTAGGTGATAAGATGTGCCCAAGAGATTTTTTATATTCGAATGTATTTTTTGCTAACTTACCCAAATTTGACTGTAACATAATTTTACAATGTTCTCTTATCGCTGTCATTCATCTAAATACTAGCAAATAAGAATGAATATATTTTGTTTCTTTAAATGTTAAACTCCTATTCGTTACTTGTTTTGGAAAGAAATTCGGTTTTTGGTTTATTTAAAGTTTTGTATCTTTTATTTTAAATTTATTTTTCTGTCCATTAACGATCTACGGGGCAAGGCCTATCGTGTTGCTGACTTTTACTTGACTTTATTATACCCCCGCAGTTGGTTAGCGATTCCTTTCTAGAAGACTCGGTTTGGATGAGACTATTTTTTCGACAGTGTCATGTGAAGACTGGCACTGCTAATATTCACGTATGCAGGAACTCTTCACTAACTTTGCTCAAATGAAAACTACACGTGATGGTACATGTTGTATTTTCTTTAAGGTTCTAGCTCGAGGAGAAATGAAATAGTATGACCTACTGCATGGCTCAAACGTCTGATTGTATTTCAAGAACGGATGAAGTTGGTCTTATGATGCGCGTTTGGATTTCTAAATTGAGAAGCGTTTGAGAACACAAAGATAGATTTTTAACGAAATATTTTTATCAAACATCGGTATTGCGTGACTCAAACGGAATCTTGAAATTGACAGACAGATTTCCGTCAGTTCATCGATACGGAAAGTTTGTTAAACTACGTAAAGCATGTATATCACCTTACATGGTATTTTAAACAGTTATTTGTATTGGTATTCCGAATAAAAAAGCGACTATTTTGTCAACGGCTTCAGATAACTGTTTAACGTTTTAAAAGTATTATTCAGTAAAAAAAAACGGTCATTCTGTACACTTGAGGAGTGTAAATAAAATGCTTCCGAAGCAGTACACTAAAATTGTTTCTTGCGTATATTTCCAACAGTGTGTTTTTAACATTATGATCTTCTAAAAGTTTAATTTTTGAGTTCCTTCGAAAAATAGCAATTTTTCTCAGGTTAGAATAAACAAAATAGGGGATGATAAAGGTTTTTAAAACAAGTAAAACATACTCTTTCTAACGGATCAAACATAATTCCAACACGGTGACGATTTTATTCAAGTGTAAGCACATTTTCTTACCAAAAGCTACCATTTACACCTGAATTAGCAAAAACACTTATTTACATTTAAACGTGTAAAATCTTGACAAAAGCTAATGGTGTAAAAAAAAATCCGAGCAGATTACGACGACCAACCTATATGTACATTTTAACGGATAGTTTGAATCAAAATTATAGCTTTGACAAATTAGTCGCGAATTCGCGATAAAAATACAATACAAGATTAAGGAATCAGTTTTC
>JXXB01006345.1:0-10080 GCA_000956275.1 Anopheles koliensis
ACACACACACACACACACACACACTCGCCGGCACACCAATACTCGCGGGAACGAATCGGTGGAAAATCGCTCAGCACGAAAGGCGAAGAACCGCTTGCGAGACCGTCAGGTTTTTGTTTCCTTCCCCGTTTTGGCTTTGCAGACGAAAACGACCCCTCTCAAAAGACACGTCCGAATTCGGCCGAGTGTTGAAGCAGACTGAAAACAATCTGAGAAATCGGTGGCTGCGCTGGCGTTTGGTTCCCGTCCCAGCTAGCATCCTTTAGGGCGTTTTTTTTTCTTCTCCTTCGTTTTGCTTGTTTGCTACGGGGACGAACAAAGCCACGCACGGGCTTCCAGTCGTCGTCGTGTTTCGGCGGAACGAAACGAAACCCGACAGGGCCACCGAAATCGTGAGCATGAACCAGCGCCCCGTTCGGTGCGCCGGTGCTCGGAAAAGCGACCGAGGGCGCGTGAACGAGTGAGCCGTGAGCGGGTGAGAAAAACGGGTCGCTCGGTCGGACAGCGGACTCGCTCACTTGTTGGGGGAAATTTTTGGACCGGCGGTGGGATATTTAGGCTTCTAGAGGCGGATGAAATATAATGAACCCGAGGGAAATTCTGATTTCCCATAAATGGTGGGAGGGTGAAATGAACCACAATTTTTGGGGTGAGTGTGCGCATGCTCGTGCGGTGCGTTCGAGCAGCGTAACGTTTGGTAACGCCTTATCTTTAAGAAAGAAAACCAGAGAAAACCCGTTGTAGTTGGTTTTATCATAAAAATATATCGATGTGTTCGCTCGATTTTGTAGCATACAATGTAAGGCAATAAAAATAATAATTTTAAGATAAATAAAAAAAATATCATTGAATAAACAATGTTTAGCAAATATCCAATAAGTCTTAGAAATCTTTAGAATAAGAATCTTTAGTCTTACATATACTTCCCCATCCACAACAAATCCCGGAACGTGAGCTCCGTCACTTACCGCCTCAATTTTCAATCGCTAAAAATCATAAAAAATCCCTTGATCCTCTCGCACCCGCAAAGCGCCCGAAACAAATGGCAACCATGCTCGCTCGTTGTCGTAACGGCGATAACACTTTGCAGGACATTCGCGTGGACACAAGTCACACAAACCACAACCGCACTCACACACACACACACACACGCCCATCTCGTCCTGGCTCCCCAGTGGGAGAGAGAAAACACGTACAAGTGGTAAATAAAAATTTATGCTACCGCTTACGGGCGCAACCCCATGGCGCTTTTCCACTGGCCGGGTGCAGGGTGCGTTTTATGTGTGTGTGTGTGTGTGTGGGCCGTCATGGCCACCCGCTGCAAGTGCTGGTCACGTTCAATCGCGCAGCGGATCGGTCGGGTCGGACCGCGGCCACTTACTTGACGATGGACGGACACGGTAACGATCCCATCCCCGTCGGGGTTGTATCCTAACGCGAACGTTAGGGTCCGGTCTCGGATACTCCCGCGGTGACCGACGCGTTCGTTCTTTCATTAGCATATTTCCCGCCGGTTCCCGGCGGCTAATTGGAGCGCTAATTCGATTAGGATTGGGACTTATTGAATTTTATTCCTTACGCCCGAAAACCGAAGGCCGCCAGGGATGCACGTGGGTCACGGTGGACCCATATGGATCACGCCGCCGCAATTGGCAGTATGTTTGAATCCGTTCCGTTGGCTCCATCCTGCAACGGAACGGTCGTTTTCCTTTCGCATCATGCTGGCATGCCGAACGAATCCTCTTCCGGGTAGTGACATTTTGACGAAAAAATCATCACCACCAGCAGCGCTAATCGATAATTCTGTTAGCACACAACCCTAACAAGCGGACCGTCTGCGTCAGAAATTCGCTTTAATTCAACCACCAACTCCAACCAACAAAAAAACTCTAGAAAGATCAAAATCTAGCAAGATCCACCAGTGTTGTGCAGGTGTGCGAGTTATACTCGAAAGGCACGGGATGACACAGAACGACGACGACATCCCCAGTAGGAGGAACGCAAAACATCGCACCAGATTCACGCTTCCCAGCCATCTTTGCGTGGTGAAGGTGCGAAAAAAAAGCTTCCACCGGCCCGGAACCGGAGTTTCCGAGTTTTATGTGTCTTTTACTTTTTACGATTATTGTTATGGTTATGAAGTTGAAATGGGCACTGACCGCCGCCGAACAAAAATGCGCCTCCCGTCACACCGTGACCGCCACCGGGCGGAATCGTTCTTTCCACATAGCGAATAAAAATCACCAATCCTAGTCGTCACACTTATTTAGGGTGAGCTTCCCGGAGAGCCCCGCAAAATTGACCGTCCTAATAGAAAAGATGGCGAGGCGGCGTTTATATGTCCCACACTGGGGTGGGTCGTAATTCATGCTTCGGGGAGCAACGCCAGCAGCACATGTGAATCTTTGCTGGTTGGCCCAAAAGCCGCCTTGATCTTCGTCCGCCTTCGAGCGCCACCCGTTTGCTGGGATTAATCGATCGAGAATAAATGAGTCGTAAAGCTGGATTTTTCCTTTCGACGAGGTGGTGTTGATGTACACAAGCGCACCGAAAACGTGGCCGAAGCGCCGGCTGTGGTCGGCTAATGTTCATCCATCGTTAATGACCCGGGAGACAAGGGCAGTTGTAGCTTCGGTTGGGAAACGATGCCCAAAAAGAAAAGTTTTCTTTCGCTTATTAGAACATTTGCGATAGACTTTTATCGTTTATGGGGGGAAAATTAAGGAACAGTTTGGCTTTACTCGCAAAATAAAGCATCTATTGCTGGTAAACCAAGCAGAAAAAAAATAAGTCTAAGTTTCTAAGGGCTCTTTTTGAAGGCTTTTTTGCTTCCATAATCTAATCGAACTATTTAAAATTTTGATAGTTTCCTTTTGATTTTGTATTCCATCAGTTTGGAGCGAGTTTATTGATTTTGATGTGGTTGGTTAATGTATTCGACTTTACATTTATTATATTTGTTTTCGTTCGACTTGAAAAACAAAAAAATCCTAGAATATTATCTTTAAAGTTTACGCCAAATTGAGTCTTTTTATTCTTTGATGACTTAAGTTTAGATTGCTTTCCATGTTTTCTTTATCAATTTTCAGGGTTATTTTATTCTATTTTCATTTTCATGCACAATTAAGAAGAATTGTTCAATAACAAAAACAAGAATCGAAAAAAAGAATTCGAAAGAATCTCCTTTGTTGGAAATACATTATCATACCCTAGTCAACAAACAAATCGAATCTCTTACCACCTCCATTACAACAAGCCTTTACCGAAAATTCTACCCGTTACACAACCCCACCGCATCAAAAAGAGAACCTAAAAATCATTTCCAAAACGTTTTTATAAAAAAATATTTACTATTTACCAGTGAACAGGGATTTGTTGCTGCACCATTTTCCAAAACGACCACTCAATTTCCAATCAACATCCTATTCAAAAGTCATCCTCGTACGATAATTGCACTTCTATCTAACATGCGGCCCATCGTTCAGTAAAATTTAAAGTTGCAAGAACTCTTAGCTGGAAAGCTATTAATAGGTACGTTTTAGAATTCGTTCCAACTGTTCGCATTCTGGTGGTTCGGATGCTGGGAGAACTCTGATAATTTTTCAATCGAGTGGTTCGAGCTATCCTTTTCCAGGAAAGATGAATCTAGTCCATTTTGATCACTGTTCTGTGAGTTGCTCCTTTCGTAGACTGACTGATAAAACATATAAAAAAAACTTCACATGATTCTTCATTGCAGGCATTGTTCCAGAGCTTAATGGCGAGCTCGGCATTATATGGAACCCCGAACTCGAACTACACACCACTAAAAAAAAAACCGCTAACTCCAACGCTGCGGTTCACCTGGGGTTCCATTACATCTCACCAATTTTCCGTACCAGCTATTTTAATTTTCCCGTCCAGGAACGCACATTGGCGCACACAATTACTTGACACCAATTCGACGGGCAGACGCTGGCAGACGGGCGGCCGCCTGCTGCATCGTTTTTCTTGACGGAAAACCCATTTTCATCATTCCGTGTTGCGAACGGAGCGAACGCGACGACCGCTCACTCATTTGTCACCTTTCCTTATTTGTACCACCGTCGGGTGAATGGAGGTGTTAAGAGCCCCCTGATTGGTGGCCCAAAATGAGGCTGCTTTCCCTGCCGTCCTCACGATGCATTTTATTCCCGTGGCCCTGTTCGAACGAAGGAACGCTCCGTGCGGGCGGATAAAAGATGCATTCGGGCATCGCAAAGTGTCGCAATTGAAATCACAGTACGGTGACTTTTTTGTCCGGGTTTTGTTTGCCCCTACCGATGTATGTACGCTCCCTTCCGTCTCTTCCTCATCCCCCTCCACCCCTTTTAAACAAAGAACTCCACGGGCGCCTACCGCCCCAAGTCTAGCGCTTTGGCGTGACGTTTTCCGCGGGACGACGAACACCCAAACACCAAAGGATCGTGTAATTAGAAGTGGTTTTTACGTTAATAATTTGCGACGTCGTCCGAGGCTGTGCTTGCGTATGTCACTTGAGTCATTTAGTGTCAGATATTAGTCATTCTGTGAAATCTAGCATTTTATTATTAGAATCCAATAACTTTTGGCTTCAAATCATCCGATTTGATATTATTCTTAAATCTGAAACAATGTTTGCTTGATATTTTCTATAGCCAATTTCTAACAGCATATAATTAGCATGTTTATAAAAATTATAAAAAAGAAAGTTTTTCCATACCTTTCATTCAATTATTTTATACTTTTATAATATTTTTCTTCTCTTTGGCGTAACGACCGAAATTTTTTTCCACTATGGCTGGTTAGCCACTCTTCGCTAGGAGCAGACTTTTAAAATTAAATGATAATAATAACTCAAACAAACATTCTAATAAATTCTTTAATTTTGTACATTTGTGTTGTGCACAATAATGTCGCCATTTATTGAGCTTCTCTTATGCTATTCGAAGAGCAAAAAGAGTGCCTATCAAACATGAATAATAAAAGGTTAGATCAAAAGTAATACAGCTATCAATATATTTCTAAATTTTCGATCAAACTTTTGATCTAAATTTCCGGTAAAAATTAATGACATAAATTTAAATAATCAAAAAGTGAACTCTTAAATTTTCCCAATATAACAGCAATTTGGTGAATCAAGCATGAAAAAACTGTTAATTTAATGTGTGTGTTTAGATATTGATTCTCTACTTAAAAAAAAAACATTCAGACATATTCTGTACGAGATTAGCAACTTGTACGAGATTAACAAAAAAAACATAACTGTACCAAAAAACGTACCACCAACAGCCACTAAGCGATCCGATCGTTAAACAGAGCTTAGAGTGTAATTTCAGCTTGTGTCGCAGGCTTCTACCGAACGTTCCAAAATTTCTAAAATGACATATAAAACGTCGGCGTTTCCTTTTTTTCACGCGGCTTCAATTCATTCTGCCCATTTAAACGCTGCAATAAATGAAAATTGTCACACATATCGTATCACACACGCCCAATAAAGCATGCTTCCTGGAAAAAGACTACGTAAATGAAGCACCAGGCGAAGAGCGAGATGCGTTTTTTTTGTTTCTCGGAACGAGATTTGAACTTACGAACTTTACGCGTGCGTTGCCAAACTATTCCCGAGCCGAGGTTCGAGTCGGGTTTCCGGGCGTAAATAAAAAAAAAACAATCCAAACAATACACCTCGGCCCCCGTCCCACCGGGTAACATTGATTATAACACCACCGGGCGCGGCGAGATATCGTTTACATCGTCGGCCCGCAGACGTGTCGTGTTGTGACGTGCCAAAAAGGCACGGTAAATACCACGGGAACAGAGCCTGTCAAAACATGGCAGCTCCTTCCGGATCGAAAACCGCCCCCGGATCGTGCGCACCGGCCAACCCTACCCTACCCTACCCTACACGGGATTGCGGGACCCCACAGGTGAGAAATGCTGTTGGACAAATTTCTTCGAACGGAACCCGAGTCCGTGTCGCTCGCTCGAACGATTCCGAACGTCCTTCCCCTTCCCGAAGCCAACAAAGTGCCCGCACCAAACAATGGAGCTCGGTTTTGCCTGCGACTCTGGCTGCGACGGGGATCGGGACAGAAAGCGGCGTGGACGCTTTCAAGACTCGACTCGTATGGCCGCTTAACAAAAAAAAAGAAAAATTAAAAGGTGTGATTAATCCCCGGAACCTCTGTCCATTACTAAAACAGGCTCCCATTCCCATCTCCGTGGGGTGTTACTGCAACACAGACGACTCTCGCTTCACCGCAAGCCTGACCTCTTTTGGAAGAGTTTTTTGTTTCGGTTTTAGCGCAAATAGAGCCGGAAAGCACTCCGAAAAATTGTTCGCTTTTGGCATCGTTAGGGATTACGCCAAACGCTGCGGCGAAGCGCCCGATATCAATATTACTATCATTACGCTGTACTTACTGACGCTACTGCAACGTCCCGGCAAGCATCTGTTGCTCTTTGAAGTCCTTGCAAAGTCCTGAAAAAGGGGTCGACCGGAGCAAGGCAAAGAAAAGCAAACAACAGCGTGGACAAAAAACGAGAGAAAAAAACAGGCCGTGTCGTAAGCCATGTCCCCAAGCCCATGTACAGCGAACATGTGTCAGCGGCCGCTCCACCTTGACCACTCGAGCTCACACGAGTAACTGAACCGTCGGACGACGTGTCAGCTCCTCCAGCTGTGTGTGCCTTTAACGTTCGAAAACAAAACAACAAAAAAATGGAGAGTGAAAAACCCGAAGCCGAACAAAGCGGAGCCCGCAACCCACCGTATTATGTTTCTACCGATTTTTTTTCAGCACGACATCGTTTCGTTAATGTTCCGCCCGTTTCGCCGCCGCCCGACCACCCCAGGAATGCCAATGGACCGAAGCCCGAGTGCCGGGAGCCGTGAAATCTGCCGATGGGAAAGTGATGAACCGTAAACAAAAGATCTCGGCCCTCCGGGTTTTTGGTTTTATTTTTCCTTGCGCGTTTCTTTATTTTTTTCCTTGCTTTCGCTTCATCCTTTCCGTTCAGGGTCGGGCACGCCAATATGGATCATCCTTTCCGTTCCTCCGTCACAGCTCAGCATCCAAGCCGGGTGAAGATCGGACCTTCTTAATCTTTTGGCTCCCGCGCTGCATGGCGCTGAATTTTTCAGGCCCTGAGCGGATTTGAGCGGCAGCGCGTTTGTGAACCGTTTGGGAGTTCTACGATTCCGTAGCTTAAAAAGGGGGTCTCCCACTTGGAGTGATCGTTTTTTTTGTTTACCTCGGCCTTTTGGAGAGCATTTTGACAATTGTTTTGGAAGCATTTTGGGACGAAAATTTTGGGATAGTAAGCAACCCAACATGCTAAGCCTATAAGTCAGAGAAAATGTTAAAAAAGGGGAAGGATAAAGTGTTAGCTAAAGTAGGTGCAGCACTGTACGGCGATCTTACAGTACGGATCAAAAGGATTGAGATGACGATAAGCGCATGGAATGTTGGGTGTGTCAAGTAAGTTTGTTCGATGGTTTAACCAGCATTACAAATAAAAAAATGAAGCAAAACGTCATTAAAAAGTGTTTTATTATTTTTATTTATTTGCCTACTAGCGGTTTCCACATGATTCTTCCTTCAGAAAGTTATAGTTTCAGGTATATTTCCACGTTCAATCTAGTCAGTCATTTTTTGCGATAGATTTTACATTACTCAGAAAAAAACACGATAAGCCAATAAAAACTCTTAAAAAATCATAAACGCTTTCACCGCATAACTTAATTGAACACCCAATGCTTCTAGATAAAGATTAAAAACTCGCCTTTACAGAAAAGCGATTATTTATATGGCCCTTCTCTGGTCCCACCCGTTTCCTCCACTGGGAGTTTTAATCAGGTAAGACCACTAAGTAAAGGCTTAAATTAAAGATTCCGCAAGATCGGCTTATGATTTCCTCTTCCTTCCCACCCACTCTCTTCCCTTAGCGCCTGGGGAGCTGCTATAAAACAAATATCCAAATGTTACATCACCCATCTTCAAACGGTACAGACTCCAGCGGGAGAACTCATTTGGGGAAGGGATTTTCTTTTTTTCGCAGTCCGAACCGCATGCACTTTCCAGAACGCGGGCAATTTCGACGACCAGACGGAGTTCAAAACCCCGGGTTCATCTTCAAAGACGGCATAAATTCTTAAGATTTTCGTCATCCATGGCGAGTGCCTTCGAGAGGACGGTGCGGCTCCCAGGGACGCCCGTGAGATGGATGGATGTCTTTTAATAAACCCACTCGCGTACGCTCTTTCATCTTCATTTAAGACGAGTACCGGTTCTTCCAAATTTAAGCGCCGTAATGGGAACCGCAGGAGAATGAGGACGCAGAAGTGTGGGAGTGGGACCATTTTCATTACGGGTTTTGCCGTTTTACAAAACCATCGCATCACGGTGTGGGACCGGGGAGGAGCCGTAGACCGAGTTTCGTCAAGTCCCTGCGGACGCATTACGACGTTGCAACTCCCTTTTTCCCGGGCGCGCCGATGAGTGGAAGTTTGCAAGCTAACCGTCCATCGCTGACGGGCAGCGTCAAAGATGTTTGCCAAGATCAAGATGGCAAGCAGGCACCAGCTCCACCCGCCCGGGGAAGATTGTTTCCGGATGAAGAATCAATCCACATCAGGGCGCAGTAGAAGAGACGGATGAAATCGACGCAGTGATATCCTGCGAGAAAAAGGAAGGTAGGTGATTAACAAACCAGCGCTAACTCCCAGTCACTACCACCTCCTCCGAACATGGGACCGCCTGTTGTGACGGTGAAGTCCCCGGGGAGTTGATTAAATATTAAAAATTGGCTACGAATTATTATCCATTACAAGTGAAGCGTGGCACGGCGGGGAAAGCGGGTTTCGGTGATTTCAAGATTGATGTGAGGTTGGACCACGAAGACCGGAGCGCCTCCCGGTGCTGCTCCAGAGAGCAATCGGTTTGGGTTGCGGCAATCGGCTTCAAAATCTGTTGCGCAAATAGAAACCGAACCGAACGGAATCTCGTTGTTCTACTCCTCCTCCTCCTCATCCTCATCATCATCATCTCCGGCATTTGGACGCGGAACGAATGAACGCGCTAGGGTTGTATGAACGGGTGCAGACCAATGTAAGGCCACCGTACTCGCCACGGAGTGCCATGTGCCTGCGTGTCTAGTCTTTGAAATAATATTTACTTTTAATTAAAAATGCAACGATGAATAAAAATCCCCCTATCGCTCGTGCATGCAGATGGGTTCGGCACCCTCCCGGAGGAAACGAAGGAATTCAAACCTGCCCTTGTTCGCTGTTCGCCGCCGGGATGATAGGATTGTAATTGAGTGAATGGTCGGGACGTAAATTATTGATATTCTGGAATGCGCAAAATGTCGCATTTCAACGTCCGTTTGTCTGCCCGCCAGCAGCGGCTCGGTCATGGCGAAGGAAACGAGGGCAATTCGTCCATTGGAAGATTCCGTGGCTGCACGGTGGAGGGTTTGCATTTGCTTAAAAAATAAACCTATGAATACAAGCGAACGTTCGAGGCGGTGTATGATGTTTTGGATCCCGAGCAAAGGGGAGAGCTTGATCTGTTTGTGGAAGAAATTTTGCTTCTTTTGTAGAATTGAACAGATAGGTTGGTTTGATGGGAAACGAAAGATGGGATTCAGGGATAAAAATGTTTCCATGTACTGCCGTTGTTCTTTTATTGTTTTATTTTGTATTCTTATGTTATAATTAACTACCACCTTATATCCCTCGACAAAAATAATCGTTTTCCAATAATTTTGAAACAAGAATTTAATCAATCTCATAAGAATCTGTAGCTTGTTGTTCGTAGTCGACAGTTTCATGAAGCGATGGCTATAATAAGTGTAAGGAAACGTAGTAATACGGTTTAATCTATTATCCTGAATATGTAATAGAAAAAAATTAATTAATAAATTTAACATATTTGAACTCAATCCTGAATTTGATTTTTGCTAAACTCTATTTTGATAAAAAGATTCATAGCCAAATAACCAAAAACAAACGATAAAGGCCTGAAAAACAATTCAATAACTAATTGAAAAACATTTTTTATACATTCATATTCTTTCATT
>JXXB01006390.1:0-25411 GCA_000956275.1 Anopheles koliensis
TGAATGCATGCATCGGACGGCGAAGTGGAAACTATGAAACGAGTATGTCCGCCAGGAAAATTAAATATCGAAAAACGCATCATTTCCTGAAGCGTTTTAAGGGGGTTTTTAAAAAAATTTACTTAAATAACAAGAAAATTTATTTCTAAGTATAATTAATTTGCGTTTTCAGTCTCTTAATTTAAACGCGTTAGTTGAATTGAATCGACTTGCTACCTGCAATAAATAGCTTTCCTCTGAACAAAAACAACATCGTTGAAAAAATGCAATTTTAAGCGAAAAAAAAACAAAAAAAAACCTACAATTTTCATATAAGAAGAAATATTGTTTCGTTTTGGCCACGATAATAATGCTCCCGAATAAAATCCAAAACAAAATCTCCACACAGTTTTTCCCCCCATTTTCAAGAATCAAAAATCGTGTAAGCTAATTAAATGTAGAAAAAAGTAATGCTTCCACTTAAAACTTACCTCCTTTGCGATCTGATCTAGGGCCTGATCTTCGGCATTGATTCGCGAATTGCCGCGGCGTCTCCCACCGGCACTAGGGCTCTCCATTATGAGTAGTGTGTCTGTGGCGTGTATGTGTGTGTGTGTCTGGATTCCGTTTCCGTTGAGGCTGATTGTGAATCGTGGAAAAAATGGGATTTGCTGAAGCTGAGTGGTGAATGTGTGGCGTTGTTTAGCTGAAACAGCAGCAGCAGCGGCAGCAGCAACGGGTGCCCTTATCACTTATTCCGTGCAGCATAAGTCCCCTCGAACGGAAAGACCGGATCGGAAGGTGTGCCCGATAACGTTCACTGTGTCGCGGACGCCGAAATACTGCACAACTACATTACACGCCCACAACCTTGTGCTTGTCCCACCGTACACGCGCTTACGCTTAAAGCGTCACGAACAAAAAAAAAACAAATGCACTTCAACAAATACAGCTATACATTAAATACAAAGAGTGTGTGTTTGGTCCGTTTTGTTCCGTTTTTGGCTCTTAGACAAGTCACAAATAAACACACAGAATCGCGTATAATGGACTACCAGCTGGTGGTCGAATGCAAATATTTATCACACTTGTTATTGCAAAAAAACATATACTCTATTACACTCGTTTCGCTCACAATACACAAACATTAGCGACAAGAGTTTGACCGCGAATTGCACACTGGATTGTTTGTTGGAACATAAATACAACTTATATCACATGGATACAGCAGGGCCGCATACTCCTCGTGTGTCCTTTGCAAGCATGATCGCCGGATGAGTTTGTTTGTGTGTGTGTGTGCGTGTTTTGCCTTATGCGCCACGCGATCGAGCTATCCGGACCCACAGAACTGTACATGATAAAGGGGATTTGTTTCCCACCGGGCGGGCGGATGAAAATTGGCCGTGTCCGTTTCCCGTTCGGTCGTTGAATCGGGTGTGATCGTGTGCGGTGTGTGCGTGCGGGGAGGGTAGATGAAAATAAAAATGGGAAGTTATAATAAATGCTGTTAAAGGTATCGTCACGCGTCCGTTTGCCGCTATGATACGATGAGCGTGAAATGTACCCTAGGCGTGGCGATAAAGGTTTTCCCCGGTTTGTTTACGTACATTGCGCTTTCGCCGATGGCCCATGGCCCACGTCTACGGTCGGTGTGTTGGATGATGCGAGCCGACGAAGGATCACCGCATGTTTTGTCGCGCACGTCAGTAAACTGTCCATCGCGAGGGAGTTCGAGAGCGACCAATGAGTATGAAAAGTTAGTTCCGAAAGGTCGAGGCAGCAGCAGATGCACCCGGAACGGCAACAGAAACATGAAATGATCGTAAAGAAACAGACAGGTTGCAAATGGCGCTGGCTGAAACGTGCTTCGGTTTCCTTCAGGCACGGTGTTTTCTACCTGTTTAGGGCTTGTTTTTATTGTGGCGAAAGCAGTTCCTCCGGGTGCTATTCGTCACAAGAGAAGCACGAAACGGTTCCGACCACCGGTTGGATTATGTATTTGTGAGCAGGATTCTGCAACGAGATTGAAAGCAGTAATGAGCATTGGGTTCGATTGGTTTGTACGTTGCGTTGTGTTATTGTTACTGACGTGTGAAACGTCAGTGTGAGAAATTATTCTTATCCATGACTCATTGATTGTGAGCTGAGCTGAGGGCGACGTTTAGCTGACTCATTCTTCGTTCTTTCGGTGTTTTGTGCATTTTTGTTCAAATTTATGCTCGCAGGATGCGCACGTGTATATGTGTGGGTTCGCTCTGGCGGAAAAGGTGAACATAGAGAGCGGGTGGAAACATTGATCGATGGCGTTTTTTTATGGCCTTACTTTGCTTTTAGCTCTCCTCTGCTTACTTTTCTTTTGGCGAGCTTTGAACACACGCACACACACTATGGTTACACATACACACACATACCGTACATGCGAATGAGCAGGACCGAAAGGGGAAAAAAAAGAAAAAGACAGTGCAAACGGTGCGTTAAGCACCGAAGCAGAAATATCACGATTTGAAGCTTGCAACGAAAACTGCACATATTACGAGTCGATTTCCACGACGAATTCTGTCCATTATACACCGCACACCGGACACATGTACCTGCGGCCGTAATCGGAAACCTGGCGCATAAAATCAGATGTTTGGCCACTGCGCCAGGGCAGGCAGGCAGCTGCGGGTTGCTCTTCAGATTCTCACACAGCTTCCGAGTTGTATCTTTGTATGCGTGTGTGTGTGTGTGTGGCTCTCTCGGTTTCACTCACTCTTCCATACCTTACGCTCGCGTGCATGTATGGGTGTATGTGTACGCATGTCGATTTTAATGTATTTTGTAATTATTCGATCTTAGGCCACCGAATATTTCCTTACACACAGCCAACGAAACAACAAATAAAAAACTCCGAAGCCTACTGATTCTTTACATCATCAACATTTGGCAGGCGGAGAGGTTCTATTTTCTTCTAGACAATCCTCCCCCAATACCCACTGTTCCGCATCCATCCTTTGCCTTCCTTATCGATTTATCACATGCGGCACCAACATGGGCGGGCGGGTGTTGCGCACCTTTCGGAAAGTTTCCACACACCATCGCCGCTAACACCACCACCGCAGTCCGGGCAAATGGGCAGGAATCGTTTTCCGGGAACACCCGGAGTCGCGCGAGCTTGACGGAATGCGAACGAATGCAGGTTAGGCAGCCACAATTTCGTTGTTTTGTTCTCGTTTTGATAGAAGACAACACACTTTATTGCCAAATCACCCTGTCTCCGCAAATCGGGCAAGTGGTCGGGTCCGGTTGATCGGTGGTGGCAATGAAGTTGCTGAAACGTCCCGCAAACACACATACACACCCTGGGCGACGGACGGAACTTACCAACGCGTTTTGCAGAACCAGCAAGCAGCAGGCAGGCAGGAAGACAGACAAAAAAAACATTCGACGAACCAGGGGGTCCCGGGATACCGCCACACACTATTCGAGGCACATTCCGCAAAACTTTCGTCGATCTCTCGTTCGTCGCCACCTTTTTGGCTCAGGTCATTTAGGTTATAATTTTATCCACAAACACACCAAAAAAACCCCCGAACGAGAGAGACGTCTTTCTTTTCTTCGTTGCGCCTGTGTGTGTGTGCCCGCGTGGATGTGTGTGCGAAATTAACGAAAACGGGCTTTTCAACAAATATCAGCCACCACTTGACGAAAGGTGCGTTCGAGAGTGCGATTTTCAAGGATATTTAAATTACTTGTATGCATCTTTAGCCTTTAAACTAAAGTAAACTCACTTACTGTCGCAAGCGATAAAGCAAATTGTTTCCCGAAACAGGCAATAGTAGCATAATTTACAAGAATAGCTGCTGTTTGATCGTGTGCTGCCGGATCGAGCTGTCAACGATGCGTTATAAACGTGGCCGCCGACACTGTGCGGAGAACAGCTGTCAAAAAAACAGCAAATTATCGGCACTTTTGGATACAAATAACACCCGTTGAGTAGGTAAAAAATACGCCGCTAAACCACTTTTTAGGTACAATTCTTACCAATACCCACGCAATAAAGTATGTTACGTTCGCTTTCCTTCGTAGCGCACCGGATCTACAGGCCTACGGCAGCGCTCAAATTATCATCCGCAAAAATGAGTACCGTACCATCTGACTACTCGGTGGCCTTCGTAACCGCGCCGGACAGCAAAGTGGCCAAAGACCTGGCACACCGTTTGGTCGAGCAGCGGCTCGTAGCGTGCGTGAATATCGTCCCCAGCGTAACGTCCATCTACGCCTGGGAGGGCGAGGTGAAGGAAGATGCGGAGGTGCTGATGATGGTGAAAACACGCACCGACCGGATGCCGGAGGTAACACGGTTCGTGCGCGGAAACCATCCGTACAGCGTGGCGGAGGTAATATCGCTCCCGATCGCGGACGGCAACGCACTATACCTCGACTGGATGGGGAAGTCGGTCCCGGAAGCCGCGAGCACGAAATCACCCTCACAATGATTCGCTATATGCGCTCACCCGCCTAACAGTGGGTCCACCTGTTTAAATTTTGGAATCGGGGGTTACGGGATTTTCATGTTTTATACATCATACCTGGGAAATGATATTATGTAGAATATAGAATTGTTTACGTGCAGAAATTGTTATGTGTGTTTTATACAAAAAACGACATAAAACCGTTCGATGTTGCTTACAGCTTTTATTCGTTTTTCCATTTCAAAACGCCCACCCGCAACGTCTAATTTGGCAACCTCCCAGCCTTACAATCCATGCCTTGATGTGATGAGTACTTGAAGCGAAACGAAAATCGCGAGAAGTATGTAACGTTTCCCTACTCTGGCGACGCACACGGAAAGCAAACAGTTGAGCAATTGACTGTATGGATAGGAGTTACTTTAGTGATGGCAAAACCGAAAGCTAGAAAAGGCAACCTAAGTCTCGGGAAGCATCTCCCCGAGCTAGTGGAAGCAAACGAAAACGAAACAAAAATACTACTCTTTGAACTCACATGACAGGACATTTATATTGGATATATCATACATCGGTCTACATATTAGCTGTATCATTGCGATCTTGGCATTCGAGTTAGCGCATTCGTGGTCGCAAATTAGCCTCACCGACACAGAAGCGCACATTCACACACACACATGCCCCAGCAAAAGCAGTTGCAAACGCAAAAAATAGCAACACGGACAACGACGACGATGACGACGGCAATATTCGTGTGGCTTATATCCTTTATCCCAAGGGTTTTATGACTTTTATTTTATGATTTTTGCTTCGTTTCGTTAAATATATCTAGTACGGTCGCGCCTTCGCAAACGCCTGTCGTAGCTTCTTAAATTCCCCATCACAAAACCGGAAACGTAAGCTGCGGGACAGCAGCCTGCTTTGGGGGCTGCTTTGTTAAAGCTATAATGCTTTTTGATTTGTTTCAATTTCCTTATTCCCCGCCCACAAACACGCAAACATACACGTCTTGTATGCGCCGTTGCAACTAAATTTAACGTTAAAAATAAAGGTTTGCGTATCTGCTCCATCTGTAGGAAAAAAATGTGATAATCAAATTAAAAACTATTTCATTAATACTCTCCTAAACATATGACGCCGAACGAACGGAAGCAGTTAAAATAGGAAGCAAACAGAAACAAATTCAGATTTTCATCGTTAAAATGTTTTTGTCGTCTATTTTGTTCACGTCAAAAACTAAACTAAAATTTGTCGTTCTGCCCGTTTCGCCAACCTCTTCCCTTTTGCCAATTACAGCGCGTGCCGGGTTTTTACGCTAGCGTGCGTGTTTTCTAAAGCTTAGCACGAGTCTCCCCAGCGGGATGGAGAAAGACCCCAATTTGGGATTTAGCAAAACGCGAAGCTCACTAACAAGTCTACTGACAGTGGAAGGGAGAACGGGAAAGGATGCGCTCACGCGTACGTATCGACTGGATTTTACATAACGCTAAAAACTATTTCTAACCGCCTTCGTCGTCATGCACTCTCTCATGGCAATTCCAGCCCGATTGTAGTGTTTTTTTTTTCGATTTTTCTTCCATATCTTTCCCCCCTTTGCGCCCTCCTAGCCGGTCAGTGGCCGGTCGATCGATCGTGGCAATTCGTCCTAATATATGAATAATAGCATTGCTTTCACGGCTATCAGCTTACGTGAATTACACACCCCGGCTCGTTTGTCGTCATCCGGTGCGGCACGTATAATAAAAGAAATCGTATTTGAATCCCCACATATCCGCACTACCTTTCATCGCCCTACCACAGAATCATCATATTCCTATACATACCCTGACACAAAGATAAAAGAAAACATAAGTTGACTAAACAATTACCAGCTACTAATTTCATGACGATTGACTCCACGAAGGGGAGCAAAAAAGCGTCGCGTCGGATGGTTCGACTGAATGGATCTATCTCGATGGTGGTGTGCACAACGCTCGCGCGGGAAAGCACACTACGTACAGCAGGCCTTGTACGCGGGTAACCTCTCGCCCGTGCCCCTGTTCACGACCACCCTGTCCGGGTTGTCGGTCGTCTCCTTGCCGGCCGTTTTGTCCAGGATCGCTTCCGCAAGCTCGCGGAACGCCAGCTCGATGTTGGTGTTTGCCTTCGCGGACGTCTCCATGAAGCGTATGTCGTGCTCGCGGGCAATCTGCGAAGCAGGAATGTTTGTATTATTTTTAATGTTTCACGCATTTTAATTGCAAAATTATATTTTTTGTGCTTTACGTTTTTCTGCACAGCACATGAATTGATGAATCACATGAATTATCTCACACATGAGCACATGAATTATCTCACTATCGTTTTGGAGAGTAATCCATATTTGATTTGATAGAAATGTACTTTTAATCAATAAATACATTAATCAATTACTTAATTACGGAAGCTCTTCTGATGAACACTCTATAAATGCTTTTTGTGGCAAAAACATGACCTGAACTACAATATTTAATCTGAACTTATGTTTCTATTTTTTTGCGTTAAGTTCGAATAAAACCATTTTAACTTTAAGGGGATCTAACACGTAGCTTGTGCACATTATATAAAATTTTCAGATTCTGCCGATTTGATACTTAAATACTTTTTTGGATTTTTTCTGTGAAAACAATTAATTCTGAATAGTTCATTTTCGTTTGTCTTCTGTTAAAATTTGGTTACAAATTAGGCAAACAGAACATGAACACAATTTAACAAGCTAAGTGGGAGAAACAACGCCCAAAGCCCATCCCCGGGTCAGGTTGGGTGAGTTTAAACTGAACACTTACATTTTCGCCCCTCTCCTTGCGCACGGCACGCTTGTCCGCCATGTCGCATTTGTTGCCCAGAATCATTTTCTCCACATCCTCGTTGGCGTGCTGGAAAACACCGAAACACGTTAATTGCATAACCTTCACGGCGAACGCGAGGCGGCAAAGCACCAAAAGAACCTACCTCGTCTATATTTCGCAACCATTTCACTATGTTGTCGAAGCTTTTCTCGTTCGTGATGTCATACACGAGCATGATGCCCATCGCACCGCGGTAGTAAGAGGTGGTGATCGTATGAAACCGCTCCTGCCCGGCCGTATCCCAGATCTGCAGCTTTATCTTTTTCCCGCGTAGCTCGATCGTTTTGATCTTGAAGTCGATACCTGCGGCAGGGCGGAAACGCAAGGAAAAATAAAGTAAGAAAGACGCGCTTTGTACCGCGCGGACACCCATGCGGCCCAATCCCGAACGGCGTGGCCCGAACGAAATCGGTTTCTGGGCGCAATAGATTAGCTAACAGGTGTTAATAGCCGATTGCCGATGTTTGCCTGCCGGGTATTCGTACCGGGCGATGCAGCAATTGAAAACGCCATTGACAAACAGACGTTTCACCGGTAACGCCATGCCTTTTCTTCTAAAACCGATATAATTCTTATCGCGGGCATTATCTAATCAAACCGCGCGGCGATTGCAAGCACGACCGGAACATTTGGTGACCCAAGGATGGTTCTTTGGGAAGCATTTTCTTACCGATGGTTGAGATAAAGGTGGATGTGAACGCGTCGTCCGAGAACCGAAACAGGATGCACGTCTTGCCGACGCCGGAGTCACCGATCAGCAGCAGCTTGAACAGCAGATCGTACGTTTTCTTGGCCATTTCGTCGCACCTGCTGCTGCGGAGACTTGTTGCTTGCTGCGGTGTGGTTGATTCGTAGATTGATTGCTAGATTTATCCCCACTGCGCTCAGTCGGCTCGCGGGAAAGCGGTTTCACTCGGTTTCACGATACTTCACAGCCTACTCTGTGCGGGAATCCTGCAAAAGGCGTGTTACTGGTGTGCGTGTAGGTGGGTGGTAGTGTGTGTGCGTGCGTGAGTGTGTGTGACAGGCTCGGTTAAATTGGTTCGGGTAGCGCTCCAGCACCAAAATGCCACCGCCGTTGGGCTGCAGGTTCTAACAGGATTAGTGAACGCCTCGGCGGGAACGAATGTCGGCTGGAAAGAAGAAAAACACA
Source organism: Anopheles koliensis (assembly GCA_000956275.1). Classification (NCBI taxonomy): domain Eukaryota; kingdom Metazoa; phylum Arthropoda; class Insecta; order Diptera; family Culicidae; genus Anopheles; species Anopheles koliensis. The sequence goes on from JXXB01006390.1 coordinate 8,448, forward strand.
CCACGACCATTAAACTCCGGCTCACTGATGGCTCACCGATGACAACGCCAAAACTCGCTCTTTATTTTGGGCGTGATGATTTCATAAAGCGACACCAAATGACACACGCAGGAAAAGCAACGATGCAACAGTCTCGCGATTGCTGGTTTAGTCACGCTCTCCCGGAGCTATCAACGTGAAGGATCGCCCGATGGGTTCAGTAGGCCAAATCCCTTCCGCGCACCGTCTCCATCCGTCAGCCAACACATACCGCGCCAGGAAAGCTGGCTCGTTATGCCTTTTCCCCGTGCTTTGTTACACACCTCGTACTGATTTCGTTCGTTGCCGCGCGGCCCTTGCGCTTTTTGCGGTAGTATATCGCTGTCGCTGGCTGGCTGGCCGAATCGTGAATCACAAACCTATCTGCACCGTACACTTTCTGACGTTAGGACTTGGGTGGCGGCCGCTCGCGTTTTCTACAACTTCGCTATTTTCTCTCGTCTTCGAGCGGATCCGCTGTTATCTGCTGGCTAGGTTGCTCAACTGCACGGGGTTGGATCGCAACAGTGTCTCCAGACGCGAAGGTGATGTTTTCCGCACAAAGTGACAGCTTCGGAAAGGAAAAAAGGCAATAAGAAAATTTCGACATCTGCATGAACACATGACAAGGATTGATCGAGAAATTGTTTTATTTTTGTATCTAGTGTAGTTTCCATGCCTATATTGAATCGATTTTTAATTTTTAACATTCTTTTGCATCTCAAACGAATGATGAGGCTCGTTCCGTGGGCCACCAACTGTCAAATTCAGAGGATACAAGATTCACAACAACGAAAAATGACACGAAGAAACTTTCGTTAAGTTAATAGCGAGGTAGGGAATCTAGTAAAATTCGTCTACTCCAGAAACTGATTGTAGAACGGCTCCAAACCATACCGCTGCTGCAATCATCCGAGGATGGAAGGTGATTAAATTACTCTGAAAAAAACAAAGCAAACCATTGACCACCGCAAGAATGCTATAACAACTCAGATGTATTACGTTCGTTTCATATTGCTCACTTATATACTTCGAAATCATTTTTGTCTTTTCTCTCATGAAACGTAAAAAATCGCACGATTAATACAGTGTATACATAAAAAAAAATTACACGAATATACGAAATAACGACTCACGAATAACTCATTCTGACCACGTCCCGATCCTATCAGATTATTTTCCTAAAGAAAAAAAATGAAGTGATTCGATTTCTTTTAAATAACATCCTAAAGCCTTTTCGAGTGTCCATTTAATGAACTTAACAGCAGGGCAGAAAACGTGATTCCACGCAAACGAAATAAAATAACGAAAATGAGGGAAGTTTGCGGTGTAGAGACGATGACGAAAATGACCCATGCGTGTAAGCCAGCTTCGAACGGTACGTTTGAACACGGCCACACGCCGCATTCCGTACTACTGCTACTTCCTTTTCGATGGTGCCGCCTTCGACCCGGTCGGTTTCTTTTTCTTGTCCATCTTGCGGCGCTTCTCCTCCTCCTCCATGCGCATGTCCTCCAGATCTTCCATGATACCGATTTTCTTGCTAATGTACTCCTCGCGCATTTGCTGCGCGTATGACGATTCCATGTTGTAGTCGTCGTCGTCGTACTGATCGTTGCGGTAGCGTGACTTGTCGTAGCCGAAGATTTCTTTGATCGCGGACGAGTAGTCTTCGGTGCAGTCCTCGTCGTCGATGAAGTCGTCCATCTCGCTGTCGTACTCCTCGCTGTCGCTGTCTATGACCCGGCGGCCTTTCTTGCTCACCGGCGCTCTGGATGGGGCGGGAGCCGGTGCCGGACGGCGTTTGATCATGTCCGGAGGAGGGAATTGGCGCGTTTTTGTGCTGTTGCTGCTGCTGCTGCTACTGCTGCTTCCAGTAGCTGTCGTCGGCGGAACGGCTGAGGGGCGTGCTGAAGGCTGCTTTGCGCTCAAGGCAGTGGTGGTTGGTTTCGTCTTCGTTGCAGTGGAAGTGCTGATGCTGGAAGTCTTTGATTTGTCACGTGTGCTGCTACTGCTATGTGATGCTGCGGAGCTACCATTCTTCTGCGCATCCGGAACCACAGTACGTGCCGGTGCGACCGCCTGTTTAGTGCCTACCGAAGGCGATTTGGAATCATGCTGCTTTGGCTGTGGAGTTGGAGGAAGTGAATGCGATTTAACACGCTGCACCGACGACGAGGACGTCGAGGATGACGTTTTCGATGCGACCTGCTTGTCGGATGGTGTCACTGACGACGCTGCCGGTGCTGCCGGCGCATCCCCACGCTTTGGAATGCGTGGTAAAGCGGACACCGGTGGTGCTGCGGCCGCAGGTTTCTTCTGTGCGCTACCAGGCGATTGCCCGGTGCTACCAGTCGTCGGTAGAGGTGGCACACCCGGCAGCTTTCCGGCCGCCCGCAGCGCATTCAACCGCGCCACTTTTCGTATCTTTTCCTCCTCCGTCAGATTCGGATCCTCCTCGATGCGATCGCGCATCCGTTTCATCTTCAAAAACGCCTGCCGCTCCTCGTACTCCTTCTTCTCCCGCTTCGTCATCAACCGCTCCGGTTCGGTAGCGCTCCGTTTCCTCTCCGGCTGCAACACGATCGGTTCGTGCTGTTTCTTCTCCGCCAGTTTCAGCAAATCGGCGAAAGCTTCCGGCTTGGGAGCGTTCTGGCGGCGTACTAATGCGGCTCCCTTCGCCGACGGGCCCTGCTTTTTGGCGCCTTTTTCCGCAGCCGCTGCCTCCTCTTCTTGTCGGCGTTTTTCTTCGACCGGATCGTACGGATCAGGCCCGGCACGAACCGATCCCGTCGTCGAACCGCCCGATGTCCCCGACGTGCGCTTCCGGCTGCGAGGCGCATTTTCTTCCTCCTGCTGGCGCAACAGTGCATCCTTCACGCGTGCCTTCGCCCGTGCCAGATCCTCCTTCGACATGGTGCGCTTTTCCGCCTCCTGAAACTTGTACTTGCTGGGTTCCTCCGGTGTGCTCTTGTACTTGTCCATCAACTTGTCGTAGAACTGGGACGCCACCGTCGACGAGTAACCGTAGTCGTCTTGCTCGATCGTGGTGCCGCTAGCGTCCTGCGCATCGGTCGCATCGTCTAGAACCGATTTGTTCGCTGACTTGATCACCTTTAGCATCTTCTCAATCTTGCGCTTCGCCTTCGTGTCGCGCTTCGACATCAGCTCCTCCGCTTTCCGCTGCCGCTCCAACTGCTTCTGGCGCTCCTCCTCATCGCGCTTGGCAAGAAATTTTTTGATGTTTTCCGAGAGCGCTTTATCCCCGGTGGGCTTTTTCTTTACTACCTTCGGAAGTGATGCTGTTTGGTAGCCATGTGTCTGCGTGAGTGAGGGAAAAAGGAAGACAAAATATTTTAAAAAAATGAGCAAACTACTTCCAACTGTTTGATCTCATCAGCTGAAATCGAATTATATTCAACAGGTTATGACTGTTTTACCCTGTTTAGTAAGTTTTAGCGTTTTTTTCTTCACGATAGGAGTATTCGTTTGTTGCTCACATGCTCTAACATCTTTCGTACACGTTTGAACCCAACCGATGGTTCTAGAAGCAATGAAAAAGGAAAACATTTCGTTTCGATCGCCACAGTAAGGCATGGCAACAAACGAGATGTTCCCTGCTAGAAGCCCTGGCAAATGGCCTAATCCCTGGTCCGGAAACCAAGCAACTCACCCTAGTCTTCTGTGCCTCACTTGCTATCGCATTTTGTTTGGCAACTTGCAGCAGCGTTCCAAAATCCATGCTGATTCCGGCTGTGAGGGTCATTCGCCCCCGTCCTTCGTTCGCTCCAGAAACGGCTACGACTGTGTTAGTGATGCGTGCTGAATAGTGTAATCGATATCGTCTGCTGGTGACAAAATATCTTCCGTCGGGACCGATTCTACGCGGGACTCATCTTGATCGAGCCTTTTAGTGCGACAATGGTGGGCTGCTGGCAAGCAACGCGATTCTCCAGATTCCGTATGTCAGCCCGTGTGCGCGTGTGGAGGGGATGTGGACGATCTCCACCGATGGCTATAGGCTTGGGCGAGTGTTCTGCAGCAACACGCGATAACACGACTCTTCAGGTTTATTATTTGATTGATGGAGTGTGGTTGATCGAATTTATTATACAGCCGGTGTTTTATGATCGTGCTCAACGTGTTCCGCACTCCGTCGCTGCGATTGGGATATTAATGAAATGAAGCAGATTGCAGCATTGTGTGACGGCAGATGAAAAGGTTGGCTTATGGAGAGCTTTGACAGATGTCAACAATTCGATGCTTGACATCCTCAAGCCAAACATTGTTTATAGCCACGCTCACAATTGCGCAAAAACTTCTAGTTCCATACGTGTAAACAGAGAGGTTTGTAAATTGTTGAAGGTTTACTGAAGGTTATTTTTAATGAAAGTTTCACGCTCGTGATTTCACTCTAGTGCTAGCTGCATCTAACACAACCCCTCTTTCCGGGATGAAAAGTTTCTGTCAGGTTTGCTTGCAACAAATCTAACATGACGGACGGGGGAAGCGCCAGCGTTTGCATTTCTCTCGACCGATGCTATGAGAGGAAATTAATCAATCCAAGCAGGCTCTGAGAAAACCATTATCCTGTGACTGTCCTCCACACGAATCTAGTCAGGCGTGTGCAAAAATTACAACACAAAGGTAAAAAAAAACGAGGTAAAAAGCTCTGTGCATCTCGATGAAAATGGACGGCCGGACTGACGCGTATGATCCGGACAACGATGGCGACAGTGTGGAAGGTAAGGGAATGAAACAAATGGTGTGGACGGGAAGGGATGCTTTTTGCTAACGCAAGGGTTTGTTGTTACGACAAAAAATTAGTACTTCTCGATTCCTGTGTGTCCATGTGCTCTTTAAATTATGTGTTGAGCAACGTTCCTGTAGGCAACGTTTGCAGTGGCTAGTTCATGTTAAATGAACCTCGTGCTACCGTGCAAAAATGTGACGCGACAAAGGGCCAATATTTGATTGCGAAACAAAAACGCTTTTCCCCCTGTTTCTCTCGCACACGCAGACACGGATGAGGCCAGCGAAAGCGAAATGGCCGACTCGACCGTTTCGCACACGGTCGACGAGCGGCTCGAGATAAAGGAGCAGATGTACCAGGACAAGCTCGACAACCTGCTCGGCCAGTTGGAGCTGCTGAAGCAGCGCAAGCATCCGGAGTACCTGAAGGCGGTCGAGAGACTGCAAGCCGAGCTAGATGATCGGCTGCTGCTGAACGAGTGCCACCGCGACTACATGCTCGCGTGTGCCGAACGCGACTGTCAGCTGGAGATACTGGCGGCGGAGAAAGAGTACGAGGAGAAGAAGCTCGAGCTAAAAGAAAACATCATCTCCGACTTGGAAGACCAGAAGAAGCTAATCGAGCACGAGTTCGCGACGATGGAACTGGGCGGGGATCACATCGACGTGAAGCCGACGGTCACGCGGAAGCTGCGCCGCCGTCCGAACGAACCGCTGCCGGTGCCGGAGAAACGCCGGAAGCCCACAACGGGCCAGATAACGTTCCTGCTCGATGACAAGGAGATCGAGCACGACCTGAAGCTGATCTCACGAACCAAACCGCTGGCCGGTGGTCGCGCCTCGTCCGCCCAGTACGCGATCAATGGTGGACCGGGTGGGGGTGGCGGTACGGGCAGCACGGCCAGTGGCACCGTTCAATCCACGGGAGGCAATACGGCCGGTGGCACGGAACAGAACGGTTCCACCCACAACACCAGCAGCGGCAGCAGCGCCGGCAACAACACGTCCATTTCCGATCCGTACGCAAACAACGCCTCCGGCAACGCGGTAAGCGCTCGCAGAAGCTACGCCCACTGAATACTATTTCATGCCTTTTCGTTTTTTTTTTATAGAGCCAGGGTGGCAACCCATCCGGCACCGGGCACGGCCAGCACAGCTCGCAAACGATCGCCGACACGCGCATCGAGGACGGTAAGCTTTGGTACGAGCGGCGCTGGTTCCACCGCGGCCAGCCGGTACACGTCGAGGGTCGCGATCTGCAACGCTTCGCCGCCAACATCTCCGCGGTCGGTGTCGAGGCGATCTGCGTGAAAAAAACGCACGACGGCCAAAAAATGCGCATCTTTCTTACCCATCTACGCCGCGGTAAGATCTCGATCAAGCGGAGGGCGAACTAGTTGCTCCGCTTGCTCGACGAGCGCCTAACACGCTCGACACGTGAACTTTTGCGTAAGCAAAACGGAGGAGTAAGTATTTATGGAATGGTATCACGAACGCAATTTTGTATTTAACTTCCAAATACGCTACAAATTTATATTCAAACTTATACGCAAATACCCAGCCAAAAGAGGGATCGTCTCTTAGCGCAGCAGTAGAATATTAACGATGTACGCGAAGTTAAAGAATGCGTATCTAATGTATAATCCTAAACGTTGTGCTGAATGTTACTCAGGCCTTTGTGTTAAATATCAACTTAGCCGAAAATGATGAAATTTTAACTTTTAAAAATGTCAATACTTCCGCGGTAGTTTAAAGATAATTATTGCAACGTAAGCTTTTTAATTTGAAACGAATATTGCGAAATAGCACGCATCGCGCGTCGTGTGAACTAACTATACTTCAGCGGTAATTTAAAGATAATTATTGCAAAATAAGCTTTTTAATTTGCAAAATGAAATTTTTAACCGTAACGTAAGATGCTTAATTTAGGAAACTAATATTTTAAAATACCACGCTCGCGCAAGGCAAGCAAGCATTAGAATACTATCATTTCCTAAATACCCATCGAATCGTTGGAGTAAAGCACGCTTAAAGATGAAGAATTGAGCACTTCATAAATCAAAAATGACTAAAAATGATATGATAGCATTTGTTTGCGACACATATTCCCCAACATTCACAGCGTTCACCAGTCAATTTTTAACACCGTGCAATATAGTATACGTTGTACGTTCTGTGCAACACCGTATACGTGATAAGCATTTGTGTTTGTCGTTTTGGTTGTAATTGTGCCTACATGTTTAAACTTTTTGTTTGATTCTCTGTCTTTTCGTTATCGTGCAATACACAGTGTTTTGATGGGTGTTTTAGGAATAATTAGGAATAAGATTAGTTTTAGGAAATTTATATGTAAAATAACTGGAAGTATGGTGGACGCTACAAATAGTGGCACAACATTTAAGCACAACGCACCTGGTAATGATCGTCTTCGGCTCAGCAACCGCGTTCCCGATCTAGGCCTGCCATGTGTGGCTTGCCTTGATCAGATTATTATTACGATTACTCATGAGCTGGATAATCACAGTCTTGCGCCGGTGACCTTTAATGTATGAGCAAGAGTAAAATAAATATAATTTTGATAATTAAATTGAAGTGTATTTTTCTTTCGCGATCCAGGATGGATTATTTTAATGTTGTTGATATTTCTTTTGCCGAACGTATTTGCAAATACAACGAAAAGAAATAGTAGAAATTATAGCGCAAAGAAAATGCCTAATTAAGTGATACGTGATGCATTTGCGATTTATCGCGGCTTGAACGAGAACCTGCCCAAAGAAGGCTAACCAAAGGAATGGATCGAAATTTTGTATAGATCGATCAATATCAAAAGTAGCAGTGATATTGACTACTGGGTTTAGTTTCATTTCTGCTACCTTCTGTGTCCTGCCGTATACGAGACGGTTAAAATGAATTTAGTCTTTTGCGCAATATGAAGATGAATGCCATTGCGAGGGATAGGCTACAAATATAGGCACCCTGTTTGATGGGCCTTCTTGCAGAAAATTGAAAATTAGATACATTTGTATTGTGTCAAAAGAAATGTAAAATGCGCAAGTTCCAAGGACTATCGTCCTCGGGAAAACAGAATTGAGAGGACATCTCTTTCTGATTAACAAAGAACCTATTCTCCATGCTCTTTAGAGCCAAATAATCCAAATGCGTTGGCTCAAACATGATAAGATAAACGACATTTTCGCTGCGAATACATGTTCGTACGCTGAGAATGGCGATGGTATTTCATTTTGCTTTCCGTTTTCTCAGCGAATCACATGTTGATTGAAGTTGATTTTGATTGGAAGGACTCGTACGGTGCTGAAAATGAAAACACTTCCTCAGAACACCCAGAACGCGCGCAAATAACGAAAAACGAAATAACAGTTAAGAGTGGCCTTGTCAGGGTCGTGCCGTGCTGGTTTATTTAATATTATGACAGAATCACTTTACTCGATGTTAGCTGGAGCACATTTCTCCCAACCGAAAACTAAATAAGAGATAAAGTTGCTGCGCGCACAAACACATGCAAAACACGGTCCTTCGAACATGCAAAACACGTTCATCACCGACACCGTTTCAAAAGCGTGGTCTCTACATGTTCACACAATACACGAGGTTCGTGGCAGTGCCATAAACAGCGATGACCCCTCGGGAAAACCACTCCGCCCAACGAATTGATTGTTGATTAAAGTAGAAGTTGGAGGTGTTGCATGTTGGAAAATCTTACATGCGATTACCACGACCGAATCCACCGCGCTGTGAAAAAAAAAAACAAAACAAAAGCATATGCGGGAAGCGAAAAGAATTAGTATCGAATGGTGGTGGCTGATGCTAGTCCCGTTTTGTGCAACTTACGTATTCCATCTCGCCGGCACCGACACCGACGTCACCCTTCTTGTCGGCCGGGGCGGGCTGCTGCGTACGACGGTACGCCTGGCGGTCCTCGCCGGTCTTCGGACCGTCCGGACGGGGGCCGGCCTGGGTGCGGGCACGCTGCGGTTCCGAACGGGCGGCGCGCTTCAGCGTCGACGGCACAATCTCGGACGGCAGGTGCAGGTAGGCGCGCAGATACTCGATGCCCTCGTTGGTGAGGTACCAGTAGTAGTGGCGCCAAGCGAACTGCTCCTTCACGAAGTTCTTCGACTTGAGCGACTGCATCGTCTTGATCACGTGCAGGTTCGGAATGGTGATCAGCTCCGGGTGCTTCGGTGCGTAGAAGTCTTTCTGGGCCACCAGCACTCCCTCCTTGAAGAGGTACTCGTAGATGGCGACGCGATGCGCTTTTGGCATGAACATCTGGAAATCGGGAAGAAATTAAAAACGTCGAAGGTTAGAGAAGACGATTCAATCACTGCTGCTCGAGCGAATTGTTGGGAGTTGGCGGCTTTTTCCGGGAGCTTTCGTTGTCTCCACCCGGACACACACACGAACGCAACAACAACCAACGCTACACCATGGTTGTTGCCGCTACCATCAACAGCACTGCCACCACGCAGCAGTCGAGCCACCTCGGTATGGAAACAACCGCAATTTTCCATCCATTTACAAAGAAACGAACACGAAATGGCGCGCCACACGTCGGGGCTGCTGTTACGGGTGCGTTTCGGTTCACACGGTATCAAATTCACCCATTTTTCCAGCGATTTCCATTACCTTGGCGAAATGTGTCACAACAGTTCGGTACACTGCCCGGAAGAGAAAGAACGATGGAACGGCAGCGAGCTCAACTCTTTGACAGCTGTCGGTGTGTGACGGGAGCGAAGAAGGAAACGCGTTGAGCGTTTCCGGTGCCGGACTGTGCGTTTCGCACGCTTGACAGCTCGGCGTTTCTGTGCACGGCCGCTGTCAGTTGGGGTACAAATATTTCGATCAATTATAAAACGGGACAGCGCTACGAACAAAAATGTTTCAATGGTTTAAATTTTTAATGTTGAAAATTGATGAAATGTGCAGTCAGCAGCGTTGAATTACGATATTTACATCTTTAGGAACGCGCAGCTGTCAAAACAAGAGCTGCCAAACGCTTTGCACAGGGTGACGACACTATTTTAAACACGGAAAATTATTTTCTAAAATTAGATGATTTTGGTTTGGTTTGAGGATTCAAATTGAATTATTTATTGATGTGCATTACAGCTTTGAAAATAAAATGATGGATTAACCAACACATTTCCAGAACAAATAAATCCATGAAAGTTCAAAAATAAAACAGTGACATTTCACCCTTTGGGATTAGACGTTTATGTTACTTTGACAAATCGTTTCCGCTAGATCCGGCGGGTAAATAAAAGACAAAATCAAAACATACTTCAAAATCCCAAATCAGTGATTACACATTTTCCGACGTCGGGATTTTAGGCTTTTATTCCGTATATTTCGATAATGATATTCGTTTCCTAGTGTTCGCTGCTAGACGGTGTAAAATGCTAGCATGTCGATTCCTCTAGATGCGATTGTATACATGCTTTTTTGTTATTTATTGGGCTTGGTGAATAGAGGAGTAAACGTTGCGTTGCGATACGTTGCGGAACCAGAATAGGTGTGGGGGAATTATTAGAGTTAAATTGTTTTGGTAATTGTTTTTTTTTGTTTCGCAAAATTTTGATGCTTTGTTTGTTTACGTGTTTCATATTATAAAGACACCCTCCTCATTATAGTACTCATTGTAGTCCGGTATGACGCTGGCGTGTCCGAGCGGCTGACGGGCCTGCTTCTCGCCCAACGGACCAATGTTCCGAGCAGTCTGGCAACGAGGAAACGAGAGAGTGAGTATATGTTGCGCCGACAGATGCGAGATAATTACCTCCGGCAGGCGGGTTTCCTGGTCGATGGGCGATGGTGCGACAGTTGGTGCTCGAACGACCGAGTGCTGCGTTATCCGATGCATGTTGGCGGAAGAAACCCCATTTTCTCTATCGTTTCTACTAGCAATATTGAATACATTTAAAGGAAGCACTATATTATTGTTTGCTGCCGGCTGGCTGGTCCGCGCGCCGTTTTCGTCGTTGTCGTTGGGGTCGGTTTCGCTGCTGGAACCGGCTGGGCGACGGCCCGACGGCTCCATCAGCGAGCTGCGCGAGGGCGACGGCGAGGAAAGGTAGCGCACGCGCTGCAGATGCTTGCTGCTGTAGTCTTGGATTTGAACCGTCCGCTGCACCGGGCGCTTCAGTGCGGCTGGTTTGATCACCTCGCCACCCTTCTGCCCTCCAGCTGCTGGAGGAAGAGGTGGCGGTGGTGGTGGTGGTGGTGGGGGAGGTGGCTGGGGAGGTTGCATCGGTGGTAGAGAGGTGGGCAATGGCGGCGGAACCGGCTTCCCATCCTCCATGCTCGTACACGAGAAGGACGACGACGAGAAGCAGAGATTGCTTGTCGTACTCGCACGGTCCGCAATGTACGTGATCTGCTCGCTCAGCTTGACGCTCTTGCGGACTCCAGCTTCAGCGGGTGCGGGTGGCTCCTCCGCCACCACCTCCCCGCTCTTACTCGCACCCGTAAACAACGCATCAAACTCTTCGAAATCGCACGCCGTGCGCTTGAAAATGTCCACACTTCCGTTTGACGTTTGCCGACCGTTGGCCGCGAGCTTGACCCCACCACCCTCGAGCTCCTCCAGCTGGCGGTCCATGCGCTGCACGATGTCGAGCTGCGGGACGAAGGGCGCGTCGTTCGGTTCGACGCTACCCTGCGATAAGAAATCGTTGATCCATTTGCGCTTCAGCTCGCCACTGTCGATCGACTTCCGGAGCACCTCGGCAAGGGGTGTAAACTCCTGCTGGGCGATACCACCCCCGGTCGGGTCCTTTTTCGCCCGAACCGGTACCGGATCATGGCGTCGCAATTGTGCGACGCGCGCGGGCAGCGGCAACCGCTCCGGAGCGAGATCACGCTGCACGGCGACCGGTGTCACCGTCTCGCCGCTACTCTCATCCGTGCTGTATCCCTTCCGGAAGCGCACCTCAATCTCGTCGGAGTTGTTTTCGATCGAGAAATCGCAAGCTCTGTCCAGCAGACCAGGATGGTGAACGGCAACCCCTGCCGCAACAGCTGCCGTTGACAGTGAGGACGCACCCGACGGCGGTTGTGTTTGTTTTGATTGATCGGTGACGGCGGCGTCGATGACAGCTGGCGTGGTGACGTGATCTTCCAACCGCAGCGACTGCACCTGTCGATCCGATTCGCTATCACTTTCCTCGCGCTGCGCTCGTTCCGGCTCGGCAAAGGCACCCCGCCGGCGACGATGGTATCGCATCGCGAGCAGATTATCGACCGACTGCGCCTTTACCTGCTCCGTCAACCGTACGGCCGTGTCCGCGTCCCGGAAGGAGGACGCACCTTTCGTTGCGGTCGGCGGCTGGATGCGGTGCGGTTTCTTCGCCATCACTCCCAACCCTACCCCACCGGCCGACCGGGCTCGAGCCGCACTTGCCGACTCCCGCTCCACGATGCGAAACAGCTCGCTGCTGTTCTTCTGCCACCGGCCTAGATCCTCCGACGGCGGAGGGTGCGCTTCCCGTCCGTTCGCTGCTCGTGGCGGACGTTTTCTTCGCCGCGGTGGCGGTTTGATCGCGGGTGCTGCCGCCTCTAGCTCCGGGTGGCGTTTGCAAGGCGAGAACTTCTCGTGCACCATCGGCGCTGCGGCCGGCGGCACGCCCGATGACAGCTGCGTGATCTTGCGCGGCAGATTCAGCAGTATGCCCCGCTTGGCCGCACTGCGGTCGCACTTGAGCGCGTACAGGCCGAGGTTGTCGCGGCGGCTGGTAGTCGGCCGGTGTCCGACTGCTGACCGCCGCCGAGATGATGGAAATGTCGGACGAGTGGCGCATGTGCTGGCGGGTGCGCCTCGGATCGTACTGCACGCGTGGCACCGGCTGGGGAGGTGGTGGGGCTGGCGGCGGTGGCGGTGGCGGTACAGACCCACTGCCGAGGTTGAACGCTGCGGGCAGGTTCGGGAACTGGTTGAGACTCAACAGCGAGCCACCGTTCCACTGGCGGATCTTCTTCAGCTTCGGCAGCTTCGGCAGTGGCGGCAGTACGCCTGGAAAACACAGGTTAACAACACCAGAGAAGCCCACGTTTGAATGTGCCAACGGCCAAGGCAGCGGGGGTAGCTAGCGGAGGAAAGCATGCATGCACAGCACCGCAACAAGCAAGCGAAACAACACTACGGGCACACACAGCCATTTTGGATGGGGACAGCACAAGGTACGGAAAACCGTCGGGACTCGGTTTTGCGCGGGTTCGGTCTTACTTTTGAAGAAATCCATCCTGCGGCGGGCTTCTTCAACCGGTCCATAGGCGTCTCAGCAGGCTCCCAGCGGATTCTGGGACTCGCGAAACTTGCTCGGACTTACTGCGACTTACGAGACTTGATACTGTGATACCGACCGTGCAGCCACCAGAACGTACACAGGCTAATCTAATTAGGTGAAGCGCGTGCGCTCCACTCACCCGGAGCCACTAGACCGTGGTGCTCCTGAGCAAGGGGGGAGAGGGTTCAGGGATGGGGGAGGGGAACGATGAGTAAAATTACAGAAAACACAAAACACCAAACAGGGATACACATTTAACATTGATAAACTGTCTGAATATTATTTATGTTCTATCTAGTTTTGTTAGACTTCTTCGTGTCTTCATTTCTGTTGCTTGTTTTTTTTTCTTTTGGAAGATCCACAGATTTTAACTTAACAAGCGCGCTACCAAACTAACTCAAACGGGGAAGCCAGCTTGGATGTTGCTGAAACACCTAATGTTTGCCGCCGGGAACGGCGAGGGGCGAGGGGTTCTAGGCGTCCGCTAGGAGGACAACTCAATAACGGGATACATATGCTGTATGAATATCGGCGTCGTAATGCCGTAAACACGCGGGAAAACTAGAAAGACTAATGCGCTGCTTACGCAACCCGCGTGGCTGCGCGCTTCTAATACGTTCGGCTCACTGATACGCGCTCGGACGATAAACGAAAACGGTTTCTCTATACACTGTTGCTTCCGCTAGGGCAAACGTTATGCTCGCCCACTAGGGAAGCGGGGACACTAAAGCTAACGAAGCGGCGCTAAACGTCACGCCGCGATGGCGGAGGGACGCCATGTTTGTCGTTTGTGTAGTTAGTGTGCAAGCGACCCTGAGCAAACAAACGAAAACACATTACTGGGGATTATATTTTGGTATCATGTTCCTCTTCCTGGGTGGTGTCCCTCGTCCCTGGTTTGTATCGAAGCATAATGCACACTGACACAACACCCACACACGCACACAACACAACTAAGCTAAGAAAAGAAACCAAAGAAAAAAAACAACCCGACACAACAGCACGGTAGGGAGCAAAACAAACAAAACTATCTGGGGACTAGTGTTGCGGGGAAGCAGTAGCTCTGTTGTTTTCCGTTCCGTCCGCATCTACTCACACTCCCGGCACAGGAGCGCGAACCTTCTCTCTCTCTTTCTCTCTCTTTTTTCCTCTCTGTCTCATTTCTTCTCGCGCGCCTAGATGAACACCTGCTCGTCCTCGGACGCATTCGAGAGGGACAGCTGCGTCCGGATCGGACCGACGGTCGTCTTGAACGTGTCCTTCGCGGGCGTCACCGGGTACTTGGTCGGTCCGGTGTACTTGCGCGACATCGTGGCGGGAGCCGGGGGCAGCTTCGCGGTACCGGGAACGGCCATCGGACGCGTACCGAACGCCGGCGGCTGCTTACCGTACGCCTGCAGGATCTGCAAAGCGAACCAGTGGAAGGTTAGAGGTTGTGTGAAACGTTTCGCGGGGGAGGGGATGGTAGTGGTGACGTGCCTTCGGTAAGTCAGGCATGCTCTTCGAGGGGCTTAGTCCGGTGGTGTACGTTGGTGGTGCTGGTGGTGGTGGTTGCGGTTGTGGAACCGGCTGCTGACTCCGTTCCGCCAGCGCGATGCGGTTACGTGTGCGTAAGATATCCGCGACGTTCTTCGTGTAGCGTTGGCTGACACTTGCGCCGGAACACTCACTCACGCTCTCGACGGTGAGATGCCGTTGCTGTTGCGTGTAGCTCCTAGTGATCTTCTCACCCGGTTCCTCCGAATGTCTCCCGTACGTAGCGGGTGCCACACCGTGCTGGTGATCCAGTAGCGGCGTATTCGTCGCGGAGCGGCTACCATTTTTAATGTACAAACTGTTCGATTTGCTCACAGTCGTGGTTGGGCGAATGGTGTTTTGCTGCTGCTGCTGCTGCGGGTGCTGAAAGATCTGGGACAGCACGAGCTCCACCGTTCGGCCCGTCTGCTGCAGAATGCTGAGCGATTCGGCGTACGGCAAGTTGAGCAGCGACTTCCCGTTCACTGCTATGATCTGTGAAGCGGACAGATGTGTGAGGTTATCTTTCATCGCGTGTGCACGACTCGATCGATCTTACCTGATCGCCTACTCGCACGCCATTACGGGCACCGGGCCCGTTCGGGGCGAGATCCTTCACGTACACGTTGTTGTCGTTGCCCTGGACGATGCTGATGCCGAGCGTGTACTTGCCGCCGGTGCCGGCAACGTTCGTACGCTTCCGCGCCTCGCTACCCATCGTCGCGTACGGGAACCGCTCGTCGTAGTCGTCGTACGGTGCGGAGGAGGAGGAGATGGCACCACCGCTCCCCACCGACCACTTCCCGGCGAGCGCTATCGATTCCTGGCTGCGGGAAAGGAAGAGCCGCTCGGTGCCGCCCACCACACCAACCGCATCCTTTACGATCAGCACCGTCGTCAGGATGCGATCGTTCGCCGAGCCGCCACAGTGGCTGATGTTGTTGAACTTTTCCAGCAGCGTGTCGGAGATCGTTTCGTCCGCCATCGGTAGCTCGAACTGGGCGCTCTCGCTGCGGATGCTCGATTCTGTGTGTGAGAGAGGCGGGATTAGTACCGGTGAAAGTATTGAGTGTAAATAAAGGGCTTTGAGCCCGAACTCACGTATGACGCATGCCTTCGGCGAGAGCAGCGTCTCGGCGCTCCCACCGACCGATTGTTCCTCGATCTTCTCCATAAAGTAAACCGAGCCCATGCTGCTCTTCACCGACAGCACCTCATCCACGCTGCTTTCGATCAGCGGGTGGGCGGCGGTGGGCGGTACCGGTGCCTGCAGGTGGATCGGTACGCCCCCACCACCACCAGCCTCACCGTCGTCGTCGTGCAGCAGAAAGCCGCTGCTGCTGCGGCTGATGTTGGCCACGTTCTGGTACGAGGCGGCACCGCTCATGGTCGCGAGGTTGTCGAAGGATTTGTTGAGAAACTGGGCCGAGAACACCTTCGTGCCCATCTTCACCTTGTTGCGGTTCATGCTGTGCGTCGTTTTGGGTGAGTCTTCCGGTGACAGCAGCTGCTGCTGCTGCTGGTGTTGTGCTGGCGACCGCAGCGTGCCCGATTGCGGCAGATCGGAACTACCCGACGACAGCTCGCACGACGCGCCGGCCCCACCATCCGCCACCAGGTCCGGCTCACCGACGGCCGCACCCAAGTACGGGTTTTCGTTCTCCTTGTTTTGGTTCTGCTGGTTGGTGATCTCGACCGTGAGGTTGAGCGCCGACGTGGAGGACGCCGTGCCCGGCTCGACCGTCGACTTGGAGCGCTTGAGCAGGAAGCGCTGCCGCAACCGTGCCAGCCGGTTGTCGTTGAGCATCGATTTCTTTAGGTTGCGCACGCGCAAACCCGTCGTCTTGAACGGTTTGTCGATCTTTTCGATGTTTTTCGCATCGAACCCGGCCGCGTCCGGGGACGGATGGGTGCCACCGCAGCCGCCATCGATGAGCTCCTGCACGGTACGCCTCTTCCGGTCGTCTTCGTCGGCGTCCGGTGCACCGAGCGCTCGCTGCTCGATCGGGATGTTCAGCTCGGCGGCGAGCGTTTTGATGGAGATGAACGAGTTGCGCAGCTTCATGTAGAACTTGTGGTGCTCTGAGGCGAGGTTGAAGGCGAAGTAGCTTCTGCGGACGTGTGTGTGAGAGAGAAAAGGGTAAGAGAATGTGTAATATGCCCCTACTCCCTTAGTAACCCACTTACTTCCGTCCGTCCATGCGCAGCTTGTACTTGACGAGGCTCTTGTCGCCCTTGGCGCCGAGCGTTTGGCTCCGGCGCACCACGACGCAGAACGCGTGCTTCGAGAAGCAGATGTTCTCGATCTCGAGCCAATCGAAGAACGCGTACAGGTGGCGCATGAAGGTGCTCTTGCCGTTTCGGCACTCCTGCGGC
>JXXB01006394.1:0-13577 GCA_000956275.1 Anopheles koliensis
AGGGGGTCGCAACGCACGCGCAACATCGGGCTGGAGCCTGGCGCATGATGCTGGCATTTTGCTGGCGTTCCTTGTAAAGTTTTCTCAACCCCACTCACCCCACTCCATCCGTACCGCTCGAGCCGCATAACCGACAGAAGAAAAATTATAAACAAGGATGCGCTGTGGGCGGCAGTGGGTTGGAAGGCGAAATATGCTGAGGAATGTGTTTGTGTGCTTTCTTTGTTTTGCACATCCGTGCGGCCAGCCCGGATCGATCGTACGGGCCCGTTTTCGTTCGCGTGCGTATGTATGCATGCACTGCGTAATCAGAGCGTCTACGGACGGCATGCGCAGAAACAGCGCGGCGGCACTGCACGGCTCCATATCGGGCCTGCCAGAGCGAGACGGCCCGTCGGTCCGTTCGCCGGACGGCCGCGCGAGAAAGCGAGCACACCCGAAGGCACCCGACGAGCGAGAGCCCGAACGCCGAGCGCACGAATCGCATCGCACGAAATAAAGACCCGGGAGCGAACGAGCGAGCGGTTCGGGGCGTGCGCGAGAGCGAGACGCACGACGAGCGTACGGCGTTCGGGTTTTGCGTTCCGCCCGCTTGGTACGGACGCGCGCGCGCTGGTGTACGTGTGCCCGGGCTCCCTAGCCGTACCGAAGGCGGCGATTGGTTGTAGTGGTGTGTGCTGGGCACGAACGGGCGCGCAGGCAACACGGCAACCGCACGAAACGAGCAGCCAGCCCGAAACCGAGCAGAGCCGCGTTTGCAGCAAGTTCATGAGGTATGGTTTGTTTTTCTACTTTAGTTCGACGCGACCATTCGGAAGGAGTACATGTGCGCAGCGGATTAACATTAATTATCATTTTTATTGTTGTTTGTTTAATTAACAAGCGAGGAGAGAGAAGAGAGAGAGAAGAAAAAAAAAACAACAACGACGCGAAACACGCACGGCCACCGAATCGCACAGGCGGATCGCAGCGAAGAAGTAGAAGCGGCCGCGTCGTTGTGGCATCCTGTGGCGGGTTTTTCGGTCATCGAGTGTGTCCAGCGCTAGTCGTGAATTTGTGCGTGTACTCTCGCGTGTGTACGTGTGTCTGTATGCCGTTTGCGCGCGCGTGTACGTGTGTCTAGTTTGTGCGTGTGCCAGTCGCGATCGGTGTACGTGTGTTCGGTACGTGTGCGCAGCGTCCGGTGCCGTGTGTCGGGTTATGTGCGCCTACTGCGATCCCGTGTGTTGCTCCGGGCTGAGGTAGAGTCTCGTCAGGCACCCAAAAAAAAAAAAACACGGGGCCAAAGACTCTCCGTGGACAAAGTCCGAGTGTTGAGCGGTTTGTCGCGTTTCCATTACGCGGCTCCGCGTGGTCCTTCCTTGGGCGAAAGCAGCGCAAAACCCTTGCCGCGGTTGGACTGGGATAGAGCTAGTGTCGTCACCTTCAACGACTCTTCAGGACAAACGACGCAGCAGGAAGCGTCCAGGAGGTGCGAAGACGCGAGCGAGACAGATCCACGATCAATCCTGCAGCAGAAGCAGCAGCAACAGCAGCATCAGCAACAGCAGCAATACTACCAGCAGCTCTAGAAGCAGCAGTGTTAGATGTGTTCTAATGCTAGTAGAACCGTGCTCTAGCAGAACTTGAATCGTGTGCCCCGCAATCGTGATTCCTCCACCCGTACCCGCTCGCCCATCAAATGGTGATCTGTTAACTGTTTCTGGTCAAAGTTTCACCAGCTCCCGCCCTCATCCCTCCCAACCCTTGAAAAAAAACCTCACTCCCAAACCCACCGAGTGATAAGCAGCATATCAGGCAAAACCATAACTATATACCGTGCGCAGCTTCAACCGCTGCTTCAGTGTCGTGTGCGATATAACCGAAAGGCCGTGTGTCGAGAGGGTCGGTGCCGTGTGACGGCCTCCCACTCCCAAACCCCACACCGCGCTCGGGGTGTGTTACAACCCACCCGTTGGGGGACGAAACCGGGAGCTCAAAAGGCGAAAGCGCCCTGCTCCTGAGTGCGCCGTGACCTACGATCAAATCAACATCCTCAACAACTATCAAACAAGGCGCCCTGCGAAAAGGTGAGTAACCGAGCGAGAGAAAAAAAAAACCCTTTATTCCAAATCGAACCCGGCGGAGTTTTTATGGGAGGGCGGGAGTGCTTGGCCCGGACTTGGACGTCGAGCCGTCGTCACCGACATCATCGTCGTTTTAGTTGGTGCAACAATCAACCCTTCTTTCGCCGGAGCTCTGGCGTGGCGTGAAGTGCATATTGGTTATTGTGTGCGTGCGTGCGTTTTGGTGTGTTGCTGTTAGTAAGCCCTCTTCTCCACCGTCGCCCCTTCCCAGCAGTGGGCACAACAATCAAGTGGATAAGCGAGCCCTCCTCGGGGCGTCCGTCGGTACTTGGCAGGACCGTGTTAAGAGACTTCAAGACTTCATTGTCCAAACTGGAGAATGTCCGCCGGTAGGAATCAGATCTAATGAGCTAGATTCTAGATTGTTGAAGATCTGTTCCGAATTAGAGGTCGAAAACAACCTTTTGCTCGTTGAAATCGATGTCATCAGATTCTAAATTTCTTCAAAATCTTCTTTCGATGTCCACTCCTCCCGCAGAGTCGTTTTTACGGCGTTGAACACAATTCTTGACGTGAACGATACTGCCACCGTTATTTTTTCCATAACAATCTGTTCCAAGTATTCCAATTTGGACTTGGTCGATAGTTATTTGCAGTTGGATGCCTATACAATTTAAATGTAAGTGATTTTTCGCATCACAAAACATGATTAGTAACCTAGGCTTACAACGAAGAATAGATTTTTCATAACTTTTAAATTATTTGTTTATTTGGAGTATTTAATATCTGTAACATGTTCTTGGCATTTTTTTTCTAGTACAGATACATTAGTTTTTGTGTGTCTTGCAGTTTAAGACAATGATATCTCGTTCAAAATTTGCTTATCAAATGTATATGTTACATTAGTGGACACTTTCAGAATATGAAGACTTTATAGGTAAATAGGAGTTTTATTCAATTTGCTTCTTCTTTGTGCACTTGAAAAACACCTCACCGAAGAAACTTTCGAGCTAGAAATTTATGGACACTTTTTCGTACTGTCCTTAGCTAATTGTTCTTAGATCACTTTTGGACGTAACCGAAACATCGTCAGAATCTAAGCTTTTCTTTTTTTTGTGTCTAACTCCTGCGTCTTCCGGAAGCAACGTGTGAGAACAGCGTTGAGCGTAATTCAGGACGCGTATGATTCAAAACCCATCCTTAACTTTCCAGCACAACAACCCACTCGTGGGAGCGATTGCCGATCAGGCCAATCGAAACGCAAACGCTTTCCCACCCGAAGGTAAGAAAGCGAGGTCCAGTAGGAAAGGTCCAGTGTGCATCCGCTTCTTTGTGCGGTGACCGTGCGTCTCGTAAGGGCTGTGCTGCGGAACAAAACATGTGCGATCGAACTACCTGTGTTTGATTAAGGCCTTTTACGATTGCGACACCGGCTAACGGCGACGACCCAAGCGTGAGTTATGCGGTGCGATCGGTGCGATTTTGGCGTTCGTTTACGTTGAACGGCGTTGAACCCTCAGAAGACGGTGGCCGTAGGCACTTGATTTCATTTGGACCTTCGCAGCACAAAGCTGAACGAAGCGATGAAGAAATCAGGGGGAAGAAAAACGGGAAGATGGTTAGAAAGAAGCAATAAACTAACCGAAATCTCTAGCGAGCAGGAAACCTCTGCCGAGCCAACCAACACCACACAATTCATCTCCGCTCCGGTGTCCGGGGAGCGTTCGAGATTTTTAATCAATGAAATATCAATCAATTCTCACCCTGCCCGTTCCCACTCTGCCTTTGCCCGTTGGCTTCCCACACCACAGCCGTCCGGCATGAATGGACCATTTTCGGAAGCGCGTCGGTGCAGGAAGCGAGCGCAAGAAGCGTACGCACACACGGATCCGGGGGACCTGACAAGGGGTCCCTAACGCGCGTCAAACGCGCGTCATGTGTCACACACGTCGCCCGACCCGAACCGACGCCCGTGACGGGTTGATTTGCCTGGCCGTGCGGGCGAGCCGCGACCGCGGGTTTGTTTTATTTTCGAATCGATCCGGCATCGAGAAATACTGGAACTGGAATGCCGTCTTCCACTCAGCCCGCGATCGCTCGCTCGGTCGGCCGGCGGTGGCAGAGACCGCAAAACGACACGTCGCGGTGCTGGGGAGTTTCTCTGTGCGCGCGCGTGTGTGTGTGTTTTTTTTTGTTTGATTCGAAACGAATCGAAGAACAGGAACAGCGAAAAACAGCAACAACAAGGAACCAGAAAGAGGCCCCGAGAACAAATCTTTATGAATGCTTAAGTGCTCTTTATCAATCGTGCTCCGGGGGTGGGTGTGGGTCCCGGCAGTGCCCGGGGACCGGGAGGAAGACGCAAACGGAAAGCCGAGAGTCGAACGCCGGCGATTGAGATGAGTGGACGCTTTCGGGGTCGTTGTCGCCGGGATCGCCGTCGTCAATTCGGCGAGAGAGACATTCGTGACAATCACTTTTTTTTGTATCATTTTTTTTATTTGAGGACCTAGTGCCTGGTATGTCTGGAACTTGGAGACTTGGCTCCAGTGGCACCCACGCTTACGTTTTATTTTGTGATGTTTTTTTTTTTTTTTTGGTGCAACGGACCAATTTGCGATGGATCTCCACGATCATTGGGACATTGCTGTTCTGTTCTTGGTCGGCGGCTAGCCGGGTGTTCGTCATGAGGCGGATGGTACGGAACATCTAAACTCCTCCGTCGCCGCCTCGGGATGAATCATATACACCGTGGCCGTGGAAGCTTTTAGTGGCTGGAATGTCGCAACGCGCGATAGCGCAGGCAGGGAGAGAGTTGAAATATAGCACCGTTCGCTATTTTATTGATGATCAATGTTAGAAGCCCCGGGAGAAGTCTAATCTGGAGGCCTTTCTCCAGCGCGGGAGAGAGAGAGAGAAAGAGAGGGCCCGGGCCCGAGACCATCGATATAAATGTGTCGCGAGATTATTGCCCCTTAGTGCTCGCGTGATGTGTTGTTTGTAAAACATTAGCAACACGTCCGCCGTTCCTCCACCTCTTACACACATCCCACCCCCTTGTCTGCTCCATCCCTTTGCACAGATCGAATCCACTCGTCTGTCGATTTACGATACTCCGAGACCCTCTTCAAAATCATTCCCGTAACCCCAACAAAGAGCGGAGGAAAACCAGCCAACACACTGACGGATGACGATGAGTGGCCGCTATAAAACAAACCTGCCCACCCCTCCTCCCTTTCCGCCCCTTCTTCTCCCCGCGTGACATTCATTTCCGATTCGTTTTCGAAGGCGAAGATGAAGATAGAATCGAGCCGTCCGTAAACCAGTGCGCTCGCTCGCTCACCGCGATCTATTAAACATCTTGTAAATGAGTCGTTTACAAATCGAAACACACAACCCGGCCCAGCCCACCGCCACCAGCAAGAAGTGCATGCGCGTACTAGCGCTTCACGTTTCCAATATCATCGGCGTTTGTATTGCTTTTTTTAATTTTTCCCAAACCAGGGGCCAAAATTTGTGTCGTGAGCCAGAGCCCGTGTGCAGGAAACGCAGAAAGCGTTCCGATCTAATCTAGCCTGTTAAGTTCGAGGTAAGAATTTAACGAAATAAAAAAAAGTACAACCCAGCGGCAGAAGCGAACGATACGAGCAAACAAGCAACAAGCATACGGTTGCTGCGCGTCTTTTTTGACAGGGTTGACATTTTTGACACTTCCGTTCGGTGGTTCGATGCGGTGGGCGGGTGATTTGAAGTGGCAGCTCCACGTCACCTTGTTTCGGGCCTGGCACGGAGCCAGAAACGCCGAAATCATTTGTCCTTTCCAAACATGGGTTCAGCTTGTTTGGACAGAAAAAAGAGAAGAAAAATAAAACACACACTCACGTACCGAAAATATCCTGCTGGTGTATGTTACGAGTGCTGTTGTTTTGGTGCTTCAGTGTTGGCTTCAAGGTGATATAAGTGTTTTGAAATAGTGTGTCCTATTAATAGCTATGCAGCCGGGCGGTGAAGTGGTTTCTGCAGTAAATATTACAGTAAACGTTACAACATCTATTCATCGGGTTCGTCGCTTAGAGTCTTTTGTTTTATGAAATTAATTTATTGCTCAATTTAAAGCCGGTGTGTTGTAGAACCGTAAGAACCAGTTTTTGAGCCAGTGTCTTTGTGCTACTACTGCCTATTAGATAAGCATTCTTCGTAATTATAATGTAAAGTAAAGTTTCATGGTGACTTTGTTCAATTTTTCGAGTTCGTCGCTTTGAATCTTTCGTTTTGGGATTTGATTTTTCTATCACTTTTAACCAGCGTAATCTCCCCCGCCAGCTGGCAACTAAACGTAAACCAGTGAACTAGTCAAACCATTCTCCTGCTCAAACCACGGTTTCCCTCCTCCCACTACCAACCACAATCACTTTAGATTGTTTTGGAGGTAAACAAAAAAATGGGAAGGTGAAAAAAATACGTATCGATTCATCTGCTTTTATAGTTTTATGCTCGAAATGGACTTTTTTGTTTTCGATTAACCATTCCGCCACCCGGCCCATGGTTTCACCTTCCGCCTGCATGCTGAATTATGTCCCGAAGCGAACAAAAAAAAACCGAATTCCCCCAACGCGTGGTACGCGCGCGCTCGCCCGCGCGGGGAGACACTTAAACGCGCCGTGTCCATTTTTATGATTGCCTGATAAAAGCATCGAATCGAAACATTGGTTGTATATGGTTAGTTTGTCTTTCGCTCGGTTTCCTCATTTTCATACGCCGAGCAGCTGAAAATAAACCCATCCCATTAGGCGGGAACGGTCCGTGCCGTGAAAGACACGCGTCGATCGGGTTTGTGGTTTTTATTTCATGTGTAAACAGCTTGGCTTAGAAACCGATCCCGGTAATGTGTGATAAATAGTGCAGGAAGAAGAAGAAAAAAAAAACAATAATAGCCCACGAATTCGGTTCCCAACGCGAGTGATCCGCTGATCGATGCTTTGAACTCGCCAAAAGGGAAGCGATTGCATCGAGCGACAAGAAGCGATTAGAATTTCATGTTAATTTATTAACATTTTTTTGTTGTTGTTGGTTGGTTTCACATTCGTGTCCGAAACCGTGGATAAAACACCGCCTAATGGTAGCCGCCGCGAGCGGTGCCCGTGAAAAACATCGCACCCGTCGGTTGGGCAAAGCGAACCCAGCAACCCGCCGCACAGGTGGCTCCTATCTTATAAGCGGATCTGCAAAGAACTACAAATCGCTGCAAGTTGTTGTTGCGCCGCGCCGTCGGTCGAATTTTTATTTAGTTGTGGCTTTAGCCAGCCGCCAGCGCTTTCGGAGCTGTTTGTTTTACCGGCAAATGACACCGCGAGCCCCGTGCTGGATAAGAGCAGTGTCCGTGGGCGGGAAGAAACATTAGCGGATCGCGCATCGTCGCATCCCCACTGCGCTCAATCCCACCGGCTGGAAGGCATTCGCGTCCGATTAGAAGGCGCCCTGCGCGAGACGGCGAGCTCGTGCGCGCCTTATCGGCTCGTTGATGGAGTTCTTCTGCCGTGCCTTTCGCCGGCGGTTCTTCTTGTCTTGCTTAAATGTACACGCTACTAACAGAAAAAAAGAAAAAAAAACAGAAAAACCCCGCCGGCCCGGTTCGGCATGCTGTCGTACATTTGTCGCAATCTTGCTCCCGCTCTTGTTGGCCGTTTTTCTTTCGCGTACCGTTTCGGTTGTGTGTGCTGTTGTCGTTTTTGATTTTTTTTTTCGGGAATTTTGTTTCATTTGTCAAGTTTGCGTCAAGGAGTCGTGCTGTAGCCGGTCGGGTGTCTCGTTTCACGCGTGATCTCACTTGATCCGGGGAAGACTTTCGAAAGAAAGGGCTTTTTCGCTTGTTTCGCTCGCTCCGCTCCGGCAACAGGAGCTTTCCCGATGAGCAAACATCGATAGCGCAAACGATCCGAGGCGGTTTCGGTTTTCTGGCTCAGGCTCACCCGGACACTCGACACCTCTCCCTTCCCTCTGTTTCTCCCTCTCTCCCTCCCGGGAGCCGTAATCGATCCCGCAGGCAGGGTGTGAAGCAAATTAATATTTTGGCCGAAAAATGGGCCAATCGGCATCGAGTCAAATTACGCCCGAAAACAACGCCCCGGAGGCACGTGTGCTCGGTAGCGAAACCGATGCGGTACCGCGGCCGAAACGTGCGAAATTACCCGCGGACAAACGGACGCTGATTGGCGAGCCGACGCGAAGTGCCCACTTCCGGCCCGGCCCTTGATTTTGTTTTCGTGTGCGCTAATTTCTCGATTGCTACGTTTCCGGTGTTCCCCGGGGGATTTTTCTTTCGAGGCGGAGATAGTCGTTTGTAGTGCGTGAAGTGATGAAAAAGGTGTGAAAAGAGTGATGGTGCGTGTCGTGTGAATAAGGGCGCCTAAGGCGGAGAATTTGACGGTGAAGAATGGCTCAAAATAGTGCCACAGTGGTTGCATAATTGTGTTAAATTTTGTGTCAAATTTAGTTTGAAATACAATAAGCCGTGATTTAAAACTTTGTCAAGATTGCATGTGAAACAGATATCAGAATAGAGATAACGTTAATGAAATTTTGTCTCCATTTATTGTGAAATTAATATGAAAGTTAATCGCAGCATAATGAAGAAATATATTTTTGAGACAAATTAAAAACTTTTCACGTTCGTGAAGAACGATATTGTTCTCGTTCTTTATGATATATTCATTTAAAGAAGTGCTTTCGTAGGAAATTGAAACACTAAAATTGAAGTTTGTAGTTTCAGTTTTATGGAACACAATGTTTCAAGAAGCAGTCTAAAATCTGAAACATTTTATTTTCTGGTAAAGGGAAGGAATTCTACGTAAAATTAATAAATCATAAGTCATGATTTCTCGTTGTTGCTTTTCATCGATATTTGATTCTTTCTAAAACGTATACAAAGAGTAAAGAGACGATCAAAATCAATTAAAGTTCTTTTTTTAAATTGGCATGCATGTTTGATGATTAATTTGCACCCGATGTTTTACAACAGAATTAAATTATTGCAATGCATTTTACTAAAATACTCCATTGTTTAAAAGTTTTGGTGATGGTGTTTTTTTATTTGTCTTGAGCTTTTTTTCTCAATTTTATTGTTCATTTATTTTGTCTTTTAAATGGACAATTTGTAATGAAAAAAAATAGTGATAAAAAATCAGTTATAAAAATTGAGGCAAAGGTCAAAAAATTTCTCTGACAATTTTTTTGGACTTTACATACCTCATGAACCTAAATTAGCAACGAAGCTTCACAGCAAATTCTATCCTAGTTAAATGATTCGTCTATCGATCAGCACCCGCGAGATTCTTTCTCAACATTTTCCATCCAAAACGAGATCAAACAAATGAGCTGAAAAGCACCCCGAGATACGGTCCGAAAATCCAACCAGAAGAAACGAGAATCAAAAAATCTCTCCTGCCGAGATGAAATCCGGTCGATCGGGCCTGAACCGAAACGAATGAGCGGGGGCTACGAGAACCCTCTCCGGTCGGGAAGAAGCAAGAAAAAAAAACGGGAAGCTGAGCGGCGAAGTGGGACGCGGGAAAAAATGCCGAATCTGAAATCATAAAAGCAGAACTACATAATTAATTATAATCCTCAGTAGCCGGACCGCGGGATCATAAATATTTATTTATATGTGCGTATATTATACACACACGCACACACAAGCCTCCACGGGGCTGGATCGTAACGAGAAAAAAAATAAACAAAACACAAACGCATGGAAAGCCTTTCTGCTCCCCTTTTCCCGAAATATTCGGTAAATACACATTTTTCTCCACGAGCAGCAGCAAACCCCTTCGCTGGTGCTGCTGGCCCGGTAGTGTGGGTTTAAATAAAACTGAAATTAAAGTACCGCGCGTCACCCACCCCGGGGGTGGCGGGGGAAGCGGGGTAGGTAGATGATCAATTGCATTTAAATTAATCTTAATTATTAGATATTTTACTCCGAAACGCGACGGTCGACGCTCATATACGCGCGGCTCGCCTGCACCGGTGCGTTATTTATTTACGGTTTACGGGTTGGCCCGCGAAAAGGATGATCGAGCCGGCGGCATTAAAATTTGCTCCCGTTTGTGCCCGCGGCGTGGCCGCCGCCGGGTTTTTTTTACATTAATCGAGCCGTTTTTCTCGCCCCGTCATCCAATTTAATCATCAAACGAAGGCTGCTCGCATCGCCGACCGGGTTTTTGCTGAAGACTGCGTGGAACCTAGGTGACTCATGCGTTGGGCTCCTGGAAGAAAACCCACAGTATTTTGTAGCGATAAGTTTGCAAAAAGTGTGACGGAATTGTGAAAAGTTTGCTTAGCCAAAACACATTAAAAATAAATTTTGCTGGGCTGATTATTATTTTAGCGAAAGCTATAAATTTTGGCGCTTTGAAAGAGGAGTATCTGCTTTAATTTTATGTCTGAAATGACATACTAGTCTCTTTACATTTGAAAAATATTTTATGTTTTAGTCTTGCCAGATTATTGTTAAAAAAAATTGTTGGCGATATTCACCCTTTAAAGAAAAAGGTCCACCGGAGCGAGCGCTCGAGTTTGTGGTCTTTGTCATTTGCTGTGGGTTCAAACAATGTTGGGAAGCATATTCATAAACCCACCGACAGCACAAACCAAGATTCCACCCAGAAGAAGCGCGTAACGAATAGTTTTGGGTGTTGGATGTTTTTCATCCATTTTTTTCCGTTGGCCGCCTGTTGTTATTCGGGAGCAAAAGCAAATCGAATTTCTTTAGCGCGTTTGCTCCCCATCTCACCCCGCAGGGACTGTAAGGATGTCCGATGGGGTGGAGGGAGGAGGGAGAGGTTTGAAGACGGGCTTGACATTTGTGACACCGCTTTGCCTTCCGCCACCAGCTTCGTCGGTTGAGACAGTAATCAAGGAATTTGGATGGCGGCGGTGGCGACGACGGCGTCGGCGGATTTCAAAAGGAACTTCAGAAACTTCACGTCCACCGCACTTTCCCCCGCCCCACTCAAGGGGAGGGGGATGACACTCGATCATATCGTGTTGATTTCCGATCGCACCTTCCCGGATGCCCTGCAGGTGGTGGTGGTGGTGGTGGCGGTGTAGGAAGGGTGAGGGCGGCGGGGGTGGCCGGTTCCCTTTTTCGAACGGTTCCCGACCGGCGGCAAATGGCAGAATCGTCCGGTTTGATCGCCTTTTGCCTGTTCGGTCCGTACTTTTATTATCATATGCTGGGAGGAAACTGGTTTTACGTTGCGTCCGCGTTTGGGGAGAGCGGGAGCGGACCGCTGGCGTGGGAAGAATGGAGCGGGGTAAGATGGTGTGTCGGACGATGAAGGCTACCTGTTTTCTTTCTCTCGCTCGCCGCTTGCGACACGGTGGCGAGATGCGAAGGTGGGCTAGGGAAGGATGCAAAGATTTTTCTCGCCCCACCGGGGGCGGGGGCGAAGTGAAGGGTGCGAAAGGAGGGTTTGAAAATTTTAAAACCTTTTCGGCCAAAAATCCTAAAATCCTCCCAAAACGAACCCGAAGAAAAAGCATACGAAAAAAAAACGGTGGCCAAGACGGAACGACGAAACGAGAGAATGTCTACATAAATAATAATAAAAACGAGATATAAATTATGAAAAATATGACGATATTATACGCTACCGTATTCATACTTTCCTGCGCCGTCGTGGAGTGGTTGGAGATTTTTACATTCCCTCTCGCCCGCCCTCCCTTCAAGAATGTCTTTTCGGGGTGGCTCGACGTTTCGGAATGGTTGGAAATAAAAATATTAATAAAAAAAAAACGAACAGACCCATTTCCACTCCGGCGAGGCTGGTTCGCCGGAGGGGAACACAGAAGCAAATATTTTTATTATTCCACCCACCGCCCACACCTGCCCGCCGCAAAGTGTGCGGTTTTTTATTCTCAGCGGCGCAGGTTCGTCGCTTACGCCTTCGTCGCTGGGCCGCCGCTGTCAACGGGCGTGTGAGATGCTGTGTGAGAGCTCCCGCACGCGTTAAGGGGTGCGAATGTCTAATGAGATACAATCTGCCCGCTGGTGGCTGCAACTCTTCCCCTCCACACACCTCTCCTCCTCCTTCCGCGGACCCGTTCCGTTCCGAGCGTGCGTGAATGTGTGGCTACCATAATTGGATATTTTTATTATAAATTAATTTGAGGCAGGCTGGCTTTTTCCTTTTTCCATACTTCGCTGATTACTCTTCTTGCTGTTCGCGCCCAGGACGGCACATTTAAGGAACGCAGCGCAGCACGCCTTCCGGAAAGGATGTCGGTTGCGCCGTCGGTGCGAAGAAATGTCAGAAATGTTGTAGCCCGAAACCGAAACGAACCTCGCCCAGAACCGCTAGAACGCACCGTGACCCGCAACGGCCCACACAAAGCCAAAGAAAACAGAACCGAAACCGGCCGCGAACGAAGACGTTCCGCGGTCGTCACCGGCGACTTCGCCCGGGGAGGGATATAAAAATAATCGTAAAAATAATCATCGGGCCAATATCAAGATTAGAAGATACAAATTTTTTATCGCCTCGGCCGCGATCGGACGGCGCGAGATCCTCTGCCCGGGCCTACCTGGGCCTAACACCCGGGAAGGTCTCTATTTCCGAGCCGCATGGTCCGCACGTACACGGCGGTAGCAGCCTTTTTTGCATATTTCGCCCGTTTGCTCACCGCAGGCGGGCGGTTTTCGGGTCGGTTTATTTTCACACCGCCCCGGGAAAGAATCGGTAGCCGCTGCTGGCAGGGGAAGAAACACGATGAGCTTCTGCCGGGCCTCGCCACTTTCTTTCGCTTCGTATCCTCTTCTTCTTTAATAATATTTCTTTCAAACGGCAACCACAACAACAGCACACACGCATCCACACACGACACAAACCAACGAAGAAGAAGAAAAAAACAGACAGTGCGGCTCCGGATCAATGGAATGCGCGTGAACGGTGATCGCCGCGGTGTTTGGTAATGAAACCTGTCCACATTGCGTTGATTGCGGAGGTGCATACGGTCGCTTGACGCGCACATTTTATTTCTGTTCCTTTTTTTTTCGCTGTCCACATTCCGCGACCGCACCGGAATCATTTTTTCGGGCCCCGGAGACATGGGCAGGCGACGAACCCCGACCGAACGGGGCCGCGTGCGTTTGTGATAAATGATTACATCTTCTCCGCTCCGGTTTTTTTCCCCCACCCTCTCCTGTCAACCTTCGCGACGCGACTAGATCTAGGTCGCGGGCCACCTGTTTCGGGCATGCCCGATTTGAAGGAAAAT
Organism: Anopheles koliensis; assembly: GCA_000956275.1. Lineage (NCBI taxonomy): Eukaryota > Metazoa > Arthropoda > Insecta > Diptera > Culicidae > Anopheles > Anopheles koliensis. The sequence goes on from JXXB01006394.1 coordinate 13,341, forward strand.
ACGCCAACTCTAAGCGCTGGCGCAGGACAAAAGTGAAGCGATACGATCGAGCGCCTCCAATTAGAGGCGTTTTTATTTTGGTTTCTTTTCACTTGCTTTACGGTGGTTTTTTTTTCCAGTGTCGGAAAAGGGGTCGGTGGGGTGGGTGGTTTTGATTGATGTTGTCACCTTCGGACCTAGTTCGAAACACAAGCACACTTACATACACATACATGTAGAAAAAAAACTAGTTCCGAA
>JXXB01006398.1:0-20415 GCA_000956275.1 Anopheles koliensis
TCTCTCTCTCTCTCTCTCTCTTTCTTTCGCTTTGTCATATACACATACCGAAGAAGAATGATAATATTCTTTCACAGCTTCATTGTGTTGTTGGATTCGCGCCTCCCAACACAATTGTCGTTTCGAATATATCCTCCTCCATTTCAGGTTTTTTATCCTCCGTCACGCTTACGCAATGCAATTCTACATCTTACCTGCTTCGAAACTCCTTACAAGGTCCCAACTCTCGCATGCAGTGGTGACTGATTTTGAGTTGCGTGAGAATGAAACCTCAACCCGACATTGACGAAAACACATTGTTGTTGTGTAATGGGGAGGCCAACAACGACAAAAAATGCACCAGATCAGATTTTTCCACCTATCTCGTTCGCGTACGTAAAGAGAGATTTCACCACGTTAAACATGTATCGAATGGACAGATGACAACACACCGGAGTGGCGTCCTTTAGTTTCTCCCGCGCAAATGCAACGAAAATCGAAAACTTGAATATGTTTGCCTTTTTAGGAATGAAAATGACAGTTACAACTCGGTGGAAGTACGGTGTCGCAGTTGCAATCACCAATCTTTTTGCTAACCACCATCGAGCACTAAATGTGTATCTGTTCGGGGTTGATTGAGGCGATAATTATACATTATTACCATGTGTGGTCAAATTTGTGGTGAAGATTTTTGTTTATTTGCGAATGTATCAAGTCATCAAACCGCATCCTTACAGTCTTGTATAAAAAATATGGTATATGAATTAATATCAACAAAAAAAAACAATACCAATCGCCGCTATGCGAAGAGATCCACGGAGAAAATCTACAAACCATTGTCTTCACGTGACATTTATACATATTAATTGAAGTTTGTTTAGCAAATGACAGGAGAAGCTCGATGCACGTCGCCAAACTGTTGAGTTTATATCCTGCAGGTGCATCCACTTTCACTCCCTGTTGCGAAGGAAGTCAGAACGCATAACGCAAGTTCTTTGGCGGCCAACGGTTCCCGTCTCATCGATGTATTTGTTGCACATTTTTAAAAAATAATTGAATGAGGAATAAAAAACGGTTAAAAAACGGTCAGAACGATCGTACGTTGATGGTGCATGTTTTAACGTTTGGGTTGCTTCTTTTTTGGCAATCGTTTCAATGCATTGGTGTGTGTGTGTGCGTGCATTACACGTGGGATGGTTTTATGATACTCGTTTTATGTCATTTCTCGCGGTCTACGAAACCGGTAGATGCATCTTACTTCCTTTTTCTTTTATAATGCATACATTTTTGAGCAACGCTTCAGAATTCCTCTTTAAGGCCAATGCTTGTTGTAAAAATTAAAAAGCACATTTCGGATACTTCTGAAATGCATAACTCATGTACTAAATATCTTTCCTATTATTAAGTCAGTCTGCATCGAACGGTTTGGGCGATGAATTCAAATTAGATTAAGTGATTAATTTAATTCTCGATTATTTTAAATAAAATCTGTCAGATCGACCAACTGACTATGAGACCACTGCTTGAAAACGACGCAGTGAGGTAATATATACGTAAAATATATGTTACCAATTATGCTACTTCATTTGGATGGTAGTTTGTGTGTGGCCAGCAAAGATCACAACTACCAACAACACTTTAATTGGCGCATTCCAAGGGTGAAAGAAGCGATAGACATTTACTAACGCACAGTTTACTTGCACGTACGACCCCATCGGTAAAACAGAAAAACCCGTTTTCGGGAGCGATCGGAAGTCATCGATGCATATGATGCAGGGCATGCATGCATCCAGCGAGGTGAAACGATGCTGCTCTTATTTGCGCGATGAAAACGAAGGAAGAGAAATAACAGCAATGATAGACGACTTTTGCGTTTGTGTTAAGGCATTTACATCACAAATGTTAGCTAGCAAATTATGCAATTCACATTTAAATAAAAACTTTGCAGAACTTTTGATTGAGCCATGCCTGTAGTCTATGGTAAATTAAAAATCATTTATGTTAAACCATAATGCCATGAAGCACAATGTTTAAATCATTCAATTAAGATGTAATTGATACAAGCACAATCAGGAAAAACGGTATATCATTTGTTCATAGCATGAACTAACATTTGTATATTTGAACGATAAACACTTTACTTGTCATATGGAAAAAAATATACAGGCACTCGTGCGTATAGACGCGCGCAAAACCAGAATTGCATAACCTCTGGTCGTCGCGTTTTTTTCCTTTATCTTGTAAAAAAAAACACAGCATTTTGCGAAAGAAAAAAAACCTAAAGTAAAAGCCCGTTGTAGAATAACAGAATCATTATCCAATCAACCCCGCTTTCTTCTTTTCAATGCTATGATACGAAACCTTTCCTGCATTCTTCGCGATGCAAACTGCATCCAACAGTACCATCAGCAGTAAATGATATAAGATAGACCATAAAATGTCGAATGTCAGGTAAGAGAAACGCCCGAACAAGACAACTTCCTCTGTAGTTTTTGCGACCTGGTGCTGTGGTGGGTACCGAGAGAAGAGAAAATGAACCGGTTCACAGCGTCGGAGGATGTGTATGCGTGTGTCTGTGCCTCAAGAATTCATGTCGCTGATAGAATGCACCACCGATTTGCTGTGAGCATAAGAAGGAGATGATACGCTTCGCCACATTTCGCCACATCTTCCAAACCCTTTACCTCATTTTCTCCAGCGTTTTCTCACTTGTGTACGCGTGTGTGGGTGCGTGTTTGTGCGTCGGTGTGGGTAAGTGTGAGTATGTAAATACTTTACCCCGTGGTGCGTGTACGTGTACGTTTTGCACGTTTGCTTAAACCAACCAACCGTTTTTTTTCTGCTTCTCCTTTTGCTATATGCCATTTATGATTGGCATAGAGGGAATTAGTCTGCGTGCCTTTTTACTGCAGTATTGTGATGCGTGTCAAAAGAAACACACCAGTGTGGAGTACACTAGACGGGGTAATGGAAGGAAGAGGAGAAAATGGGGGAACCGAACAAAATGAAATGAATCGATCTGAAGGTGGAGGAACTGCACGAGTGCAGCTGGGACTACTGCATTCTTTGAAGGATAAATTAATTCGTTTCGGAATGCACGATTATTGTTTGTGCTGCTACTCCGGCGCGTCGTTTAACGCGTGAGCTTTTTGTTGTGCGCTCAATCTAGTCAGCAATGATTAATTATTTGGAGCGCAAGATAGCCTACTGTGATGATTCTCTCTGTCCAGACAAAGAATACAATTGTTCAATGTTGCGTAAAAAGCCATTAATGGTGTATCTCTCTTCAGAATTGTTCTGCTCCCGTATTTTGTAAAGGAAACCTATCGCGCGCACATACACACACACACACACACACACTTACCAAAGAACAATGCTTAAATGCTTTTTATTAACATCTAAAATCGTTTGTTCACATCATTTTAACACTGTTCTCCTTTTGAATCACTTTTGACTCATCACACCAGGTACGCTTGTTCTTGGGTAGAAATTAGTATGAAAATATGCCTCTTTTTATAATTTCACATTCTACCAACGCAGATCGTTTGGAAGTTTGTAACAGAAAAGGTCCAGCAATGTGTCTGACGGGCTGCCGCTGAATGCATCATCGTTCATTTGCATAAATCCATTTCTTTTGCCGTGGCAGTGTAATTTGTGGTCATGTTTGTGCGAATCAGCGGAAAATTGAATGGTAATTAGTATGCAATTATTATTAGCATACGGTTTTTGCGGTTATGTGCAATGTTTATTTTACTCCAGGCTAGCGTTTTCTTTCTTTTTCGTTTCTGCTGTGAACGGGTGGGAGTTAAGGCATGTTAAGGAAAAGGCCACAAAACAGATACAGTATTGGTTGTCATCGCTCCCACCAACTGCCAACGTTCAGATGCATAAAAGTGTTATCCTCTCGAGTAATGAAAACTTCATCACATCACCGTCAACTATGGATTGCAAATAAAGACTTATCATTGTCCAGAAGCAAATATTAAAAAGCAAACATATTTTGTGGAGCTCTTTGGTGGAAAGAGCACAATAAGTTTTATCAAAAATTCATATAATTTAGCCTCCCTTTTTGCCATTCTTTCGTGCAGAATGTATACGCAACTATTCGATGTGAACTTGAAAGAAACAAAAAAAAAATACTTTGTTTGACACATAACATTTATTCTGCTCATTGCATTACTACTACGAATACTAATACTAGGTCCAATTTCCTTTAGCTAACTACGCGAACACCATCGGGCAAATGCGGTGCAAAAATACATACTTTCTTGTGCACTGCTCTCTCCAGTACCACCATGAACGTGGACATGATTGAGCGCTTTTTGTTTGCAACCTTTTTATTGTTCGCTGTCCGATTTGTGTTTGGGTAACCTTTTCCCTGTCGTAGGGACGAAAGATTACATTTTATTTCTGCTTTATTATTATGCACCCCTTTATGAGTTGCACCACATTGCGTGCAGTATTCTCCTCATCTATTCGTGTTTGGTGCATTTTCTGTTCCGATGAGAAGCAAAACAATGAACAACAACAAAACATGAAGAATGAATTACGAAAGAATATATCCACCAGAACCAGTCACACGCACACAAGAGGTGATGCAAGTGCAAGTGCATAATATTTGTTTTAACAGGCGGGAAAACCTGGCTCCAGATCACCCCTGTCCTGTGCCGTTCGCACTCTACAGCACACCCTTTAGTTCTACCTTTGTGTAGTTAATTAAAAGCAAAAAGAAACACAATTTTGGAAGAGTGAGTGACGACACACACACACAGGCGCGCGCGCGCGAACACACGTACACACACAATGTATTTAAAACGGAATAGCATGCACGTGGAACGACCGTCGGTTGTGCATGACAGTTTTCTGCCCTCCTTTTTGAAGATTGCCGATCATTTAGAAGCAGCTTAATTGCTGCACCTCACCATTTCTTCTATAATTACTACTTTACGTGTGATGGTGTTGTTGTTGTTTTTTTAATTCTCGTTAAACACTTGCATCGCCCGCTGCATGCGTGCGTAGTCGTTCTTCAACTTTTGGTGCAAATGTGCTTATCGAGATTACACCGGTATTCGAAGGAAATGTAACCCCATCATCAAACGAGGTGACCTCTCCGTTCACGTTGATGAAACATGCCATTATTTCATGGGGCCCCTGTGTTACCTTGACGAAAACCACACAGAAAAGGGACCACGTTTTGAAGGTATTCTTCTCCGGGAACAGTTCCCTGTTCGAAGGGTGCAAAAATGGACGTTAGGGATAAGTGTAGTTTTATGTCGTTTTTTTTTATTCTTCCATTGTTATGTTTGGAACGTGTTCAGTTTTTGTGAATAAATAACGATTAAAATGAGGCACCTTGAAATGTCATGTTTCAAGTGTATAAAATTTCATACCAACCCCCAAAGTTATGCACCCCCAAGTCTGCCTCATTCTTAACCGACGATTAAGTACAATCAATATGTACTTATTCGAGACAGTAAAAGAGAAAGCGAAGGATGAGGTGAGTGTTACTGCTCACTGTGCAATTTCACAACCGAACTAAGCACCGCAAGAAACCGATATGCGGTGGAGTGCATTATTGTATCTGGATGGTGGATGGTGATTATGTGTCATAAACGAGATTTTTTTTGCATCATTCGCATTTGATGCTATTTTAATAATTTCCTTTTTCAAGTACTACATTGATCGAGAGTCTCGTTACAGCACAGGTACAGGTCAGGTTAGTAACTAATTTCGTAAGTAAGTTATCTTCCTGCAAATGCTGTCGTGGATATCGTCGTGTTCAAATCGAAAATACAGTACAGTGAGCGCATCGAACAAAGCCTAACAGAAGAGTCCCATTAACTTCACTCTCGGTTACTCTTTCGGGCCTATTGATTCATCGTCGCATTTACCCTCCGCTTGGCCATGTCAATCAGAGAGGTCTCGGCAACCCTGTTGGCGCGTTGAAAAATAAAATATCATCGTTATCGTCCTTTCGTGCCGGGTGCTGGCAGCGTGTATATGTCGAAGTAAGATGCGCTTTTAAAGAATATCCGCAATGAAGAAGTATTATATGCATGCATGCTACCTCCAGACACGCTGAAAGGAATTTTTCATCCGCGGCGAGAATAAACGCGGCTGATGGGCTCTTGGCTTTCTTGGCTACTTCTTTTCGTCTCTTGTAAGCAACGCGATTGTACAAGGTTAAAACTGGCGGTTATGATTATTTTATTACCATGCTTCGGGTATCGCCTGCTCTTTTTCTTGTCTGTGGCTTGTTATAATGTCCGATGCCTTCCGGTCCAATGGCATCGGTTACTCAATTTATCATCTTGCTACGTCGAGAACCGTTGATGAAATTGCAAAGAACCAAAGCGTGAAAGGAAATTTCCCGCAATTATCTGGCTTAAAAAGACACAGATCTTTACCTTACTCGTTGCATTACTCGCGGTAGTCCAAAGTTGTTGCACGAGATATGAATAGGTTCCAAATTGAACAAATTCCTCACAGTATGTTCGTCCGAACGTTTTACCTTCATTTGAGCTTTATTAATTATAAAACGTTCAAAAGATTAATGAAGAAAAATCTTTTCAGCCAGTTTTTTTTTTGTGTGTATTGAAAGCTTTCATTAGGTGAATTTAACTGCATCGAACTGCATGCAAGAGCCATCGCGTTCTTTGCACCATCGCTTCGAATTAAGTTAGGTCTTAGTTTTATTCGCGCGTGCATTGTATATATTACAATTTATTTACAAATGATATAAGGTTGTCCTTTTCTTACCGTTTCTGCTAGCGGTGTGGCAGAAGCTTTAAGCTGTTGTGCACATTTTGAATAGATTATAAACCTATTTCGCTGTTAGTACTACTATTGAAAGGTGAATGTGGTATAACACATTCACACACCTCCTATATCCCCCTATGAATACCACGGTTCAAATGTGCTTGTTTTGATTGTTTCACAAATTAATGTTCCTTTGTGGTTTTCCGCTCATTTGCAGAATGGCGCCAGTGAAAACGATGCAGAGAAGGACAGTGAAGATAATGATGACCACAACGACGAGAATGAGGAGGACAATGAGGAAGAAGATGATGAAGAAGAAGATGATGAAGATGATGACGATGAAGAAGAGGACGATGAAGATGACGACGATGACGACGATGAAGAAGAGCACAGTGAAGAGTCGCTTCCTGATGGAAGAGGAAACATAGTAGGAGCAGTGGATGATTTAACTACAAGTTCGAGCTCTACGACGACAGGCACGCCATCCACAGTTTCATCGATGGCGGCAACCACTTCAACTCCAACGGCTACCATTAGCGGCACGTGTGAGGTTGGGTCATCAATTGGAAATGGCCATCAGCAGTCATCACAACAGGAGCAGCAGCAGCAGCAGCACCACCAGCAGCAGTCGTCGCAAAATAGCAACTGTGGTGCACGAAATGAAAAGCATCCAGCCGCCGGAAATGGTTTTGAAATGAAACCATCCACACTGACGTCGGCACTGGCGCGACGATGTCCTCCCACAGTAGCATCCGGTCGTGTCAGTCGACAGCAGTCGCCGTCCTGCGAGCTGGGTGCTACGGAAAACAGCAGCAGCGGTAGTAATCCAAGCGCCACCGGCATAACCACAAGCTCTCGCGTTCCGAAAGTCGATGCTACGACAGAGCAATCCACCACCGTTGGTGACGGTACCGGAAGCTCCAGTTCCAAGGCATCGGCACTAATGGGTTCGAAACCACTGACGGCAGCATCAACACCGGCAGCAGTATCTACGGTCGCAAGTATTGCACCGGTGAAGAAGAAAAGTGTCACGTTCCACACTACGCTTGAAACGACGGACGAGAACATCGTGAAAAAAGTGTACAATCCAGACACGGTGCCCCTGCCATCGATTATCAAGAAGGAATGTCTTGATCGTCCGATCAGGTTGAAGAAGAGCTTTAACCGAAAGATGAAAAAGCGCTTGCAACGCGCGGTCGCTGCTGCCGCGGCAGCGGCGGCAGCAGCTAGCACAACCGCGTCATCGGCGGTTGGTGGTGCATCCGGGGCGGCCAAGTCTATGGAATGTCTCGTGCGCCCATCCCGGTTGACGGAGATAATGCTGAAATCGAGCAACAAATCATCGACAGGTGGTGTCGCTACGTCGCTGGACCGTAGCAGTGGCTCCGTCGGTGGGCTTGGGTTTGGTCTCAAAGCATTGGAAAGTGCGAAATCTGGTATCGCTTTCGGAACAAGCAGGGAGACGGATGCACAAGCCGTAGCTATTACCACGGAAGCTGGTAGTGATGCTATAGGTCGCAACCTTGAAAACGGTGGCACACAATTCGGCGACAAGCGATTCATACTCCCAAAGCGAAGCGTTCATTCTAGTCGTGTGATAAAACCGAACAAACGGTTCCTGGATGAGTTTGAGTTGGAAATTAAGAAGAAGAACAAAAATCTTGCCGCAGCAGCCGCGGTTGCCGCAGCGGCAGCAGTCGCTGAAGCCTGTCTTACTACCGCGACGGGATCGATCTCTTCGGCGAGCGCAAGTAAAGAAAACACCACATTGGATTCAGCAGGGGCAGACGGCAATGATGCAGACAGTGTCATTGGTGAAGAGACGAGGAAAAAGAAGGATAAGAAAAAATGCGAGGAATCTGCAGATAAGCCTTCTAGTATAGGTAAGTTAATGCTATAGACTGATAATATATCGAAGCATTGACCTAATTTGCTTTCATCTTTTCCAACAGCTCAAAACCTCAACGATCAACGAACAGAAGGAAACCCAACAGGCGATCGATCCACAATGACGCCAATCAGTATTAACCCATTTGCAAAGACATCACTTGCAGACGGCTTACTAGTAGCAGGGAATACCAAAAGTTCCAAGCTCGTAAAACCATCACAACTCTCTCCAGCGATACCGGGGGTAACGTCCACACTTAGTAGCACGACATCCAATACCACGAATCTCTCGGCGGCAGCATCAATCTTTGGCAAGGGTATTCTCCGTCAGCCACGGTTGCAGTTCGCCACCTCACTGCTCAACAACAACAACTCCGGTAACGCCAACGGTTTAAACGGAACATTATCTAGCAGTATTACTTCCACCATTTCCAATGCTCAGACAGCACCACCACTGTGCGGAGCACCATCTGTTGGTAGCTTGGTAACGACGTCAAATTCTAACACTTCATCAGCGAACGCAACACTCGGCACAAGCAATAGTGCATCCGAAGGTCTCTTTACGATGCATTTGAAAGCAAGCAAAGCAAAGCTCGATGCGTCAAAATTGTTTACGGCAGCATCGCCCTCAGCACAGTCCGGTACGGGCAATTCGAATGCCGCCGGTCCCGCTTGCTGTATCTGCAGTATTCCGGTGAACTCGCGTTACTACGCCCAACTAACCAAGAAATACGGTGTGAGCTGCTGTGATGTGTGTCGAAAGTTTATATCGAAGATGGTGAAAAAGTTAGCTACGGGAAGTTTAGCTAATACAAACCACGCCGGATCCGTTGGGGAAGTTACTATGCTCAAATGCAAAAATGAAGGAAAGTGTCTGATCACTCCACCGTCACAACTGATGCGACTGGAAGCGATTAAAACAAGACACATCTTTAAGGAACGTTGTCATGCGTGCTGGCTGCGCAAGTGTCTAGGTAGCTTCCAGTTGCCGCCAGTGCTGAAGATTCGTTTAGTTCAAACACTACCTCTCACGATGCGAACGTTTGAACCTCCAGCCAGTGCATCAGCGGGAAGTGGCGGCAGCAGTACTTCATTGAAGAAGGATCTAGTTTCTGAGGGTAATCTTTTTGCAAACAGCATAGCGGAGCATGGACCAACGAATGGTACCTCGCGGATATTGTGGAACAGTGGAGAAAAGAAACGTGGTGGATTGGCAGACAATTTCAATAAGACATTCAACCCATTCCTCGCATTGCATATAAATCCACTGTCACAAAATAATAGCACGTTTGGAAGTGTACCACAGATTAAATTGCCTCTAAGTGGTAGCGAGCGAAGCAGCATTATGGCAGCAAGCCCGAGCAGTTCCTCCGGCGCAAGTTCTTCGGGTCACAAAAGTCCTCTTGCAGCAAGGGAGGACATTGTTACGCCGAGTGATTCTCGTAATGAAAAAGAAACTTCTAAAGCTGAAGACACATCAACGGAGGACACTTCCCATAAAGACGTCAGCGATGAACAGGAAAATAGTCCAATTAAACCTCCGCGAACGAGGAGTAAATCGGAAGTAACTAATAGTCAATCCATTGAAGCGCTAGCTAGTACAGTGGAACAGAAAATAGAGAGTTCGATTCCAGGAGCTGCAACTACTATAGCTTCGGCTACTCAGCAAACAGCTGCGTCCACTGCAAGTGGGCCACTTACGTCGTCCGGTGTGAATCAAGCAGCAGACAAACGGCAGCGAATAGATCTGAAAGGACCCCGTGTAAAACACGTGTGCCGTAGCGCATCGATCGTACTCGGACAACCACTCGCCACATTCCCGGAGGATGGTTCGGCTGACGCACCGAGTAGTGATGTAGTGAATATCGAAACTCCTCCGAGCGACAGTGCCGCCGAACCGGGCGAAGATCTATCGCTCATTGATCGAGAGCGTCATGCCTCGGTGAGTGATTCTAGCACTGTGAAACAAGACTGTAGCGACTGCATTGATCCAACAATGGCTTTGTCGCCCCCTGCAACACCGGACGAAGTCACCGGCGCCGTCCGTGTATCGCCAGCAAAGCCTGAAATCGTACCATCGTTTGATCCAGACACAAGCGGATCGACAGAAAAAGAGCTGATGATCGATGAAGATCAGCTTCCAGATGTGGAGGATGAGAAAGAGTGTTCTAGTGATGCTACGCGAAAAGTGAATGATTTAAATGCACGCATTCTTGAGCCCAGTTTATGTACCCCGGTGGTTGATGCGCCTGTTGTTTCCATAAAGGAGGATGAAAATGTGAAACCTAAATTCGCTGTAGGAGTTCCTGCCATGAATAACACCGCTGTGGTAGCAAAAAAGTTTGAAGAAATCGTTGAAAAACCAACAACTCGTAAAACTACCGGTTCTTTCCGTCCGCAAGCATCTCGGCCGTTCGGTATTGGAGCAGCATCGAAGCAAGGTCCTTTCAACATCAGTGGACGAAAACAACAGCAATCACAAGCGTCCTCTTCACTCGTTTCGCTAGCGAATCGTAACTCGGCATCATTAGCATTATCGGGAATAACCGGAAAGACAGGGACTGGATTGAATGCATTCGGCGAAAGCCCAATGATTTCGATCGATTTTTGGGAAAACTATGACCCGGCCGAAGTGAGTCGTTCTGGGTTTGGTTTGATCTTGTCTGAATCGATGCCAGTGCGAGCTCTGTGTTTCCTTTGTGGTAGTGCGGGTCTTGAGAGTATGCTGTTTTGTGTATGTTGCTGTGAACCTTACCATCAGTACTGTGTGAAAGATGAATACAATCTACGTACGGGAACCGGATTGGACGATACAGGCAACATGAGCCTGCTGGACGTAACACTAGGGGCTTCATCGCAGCAGCAACAGCAACAGCTTCTGATCGGTCGCTTCAACTGGATGTGTCCAAGGTGTACGGTGTGTTACAGCTGCAACATGGCCACGGGTGTGAAGGTGAAATGTCAGAAGTGTGCGAAACACTATCATACCACCTGTCTAGGAACGAGCAAACGTTTGCACGGTGCCGATCGTCCATTGATCTGTGCCTCATGCTTACGTTGCAAAAGCTGCGGAACTACGAATGTAACGAAGTTTATCGGTAATCTGCCGATGTGTGCACCTTGTTTCCGGTTAAGGCAGAAAGGCAACTATTGTCCATTGTGCCAGAAATGCTATGAGGACAACGATTTCGATCTGAAGATGATGGAATGTGGCGATTGTCGGCGATGGGTGCACGCGCGATGCGAAGGTCTAACGGACGAGCAGTACAATATGCTCAGTGTGCTACCGGAAAACATTGAGTTCATCTGCAAGAAGTGCACAAAACATAGCGATGGTACAGCACATCTGTGGCGTGATGCTGTTGCAGCAGAGTTTAAAGCTGGTTTACTAAGTGTGGTGAAACTGTTGAGTAAAAGCCGTCAGGCGTGTGCGTTGCTCAAACTAAGTCCGCGGAAAAAGTCTCCAAACTGCACGTGTGAAGCCAGTTTGGTTACCAATGCGAAGAATATTTCCTTCTTCTCTGAGGGAGATTCACCGAGTCTGGGGTTTGCGTCGTCTTCGAAAAAGCCCAAGCTAGATGAGGATTCGATTTACGATTTTAACAGTGAAAACAGTTGTGGAAGCAGTAGTGGAAATAGCAACGGAGCAACAAGTTACGCAGTAGTTCCAATGCCTGGAAGCAACGTCAACAAATGCTACTGTTCCTCTCGAACGGCTCCGGGGAAAACCGGTGGTGATATTAGCCTGGTTGACATCAAGCAGAAGATCAACGCAAATGAGTATTATTCGCTGCAGGACTTCCATTACGACATGAACACACTGCTGCAAGCGGTGAGCTCTGAAGAGCTAACTGTGGCTTACAAAGAATTCTTGAGTGAAACGTTCCCATGGTTCCAGAACGAAACCAAAGCTTGCACGGATGCCCTTGAGGAGGCAATGCGCGGCGAGGTCGATCAATCATCCAGTCTTGACCGATATCACTCGTCAACCAGAACAGGTGCAATGAGAAGTGATCGTGGAGGTGCAACTGATTGTCACAATGGCACGAACCATCAGCTTCGAAATAATATGTATCCTTTCGCGACAACACTAGATCAGAAAGTTCCTCAAGTAGACATTCCGCTCGATGACTTGTCAGATTACTTCCACGGCACGGAGGAAGAGCTGCTAGATACTAGAATCTGTATGCTCTGTAAACAACAAGGGGAGGGAATGCCACTACACGAATCACGCCTGCTTTACTGCGGACAAAACAATTGGATACACACGAACTGCGCACTCTGGTCGGCGGAGGTGTTTGAAGAGATCGACGGCTCGCTGCAGAACGTTCACTCAGCTGTGTCACGTGGTCGACTCATCAAGTGTTGTCATTGCGGTGTAAAAGGCGCTACTGTCGGATGTAACGTGAAGAACTGTGGTGAACATTATCACTTTCCTTGTGCTAGACATATTGGATGTGTCTTTATGCTCGACAAGACAGTATACTGCACATCTCACGCAATCGAAGCTCAGAAGAAACGGTGCCCTGAAGAGCGTAATTTTGAAATTGCACGTTCGGTGTACGTTGAGCTGGACCGACGAAAGAAACGATTTGTAGAACCATCCCGAGTGCAATTCATGATTGGATCGCTAAACGTACGCCGTCTGGGACACGTAGTGCCAACGTTCAGCGATCACGCAGATGTGCTCATTCCTACAGACTTTGAATGCACGCGACTGTACTGGTCAGCGAAAGAGCCGTGGAAAATCGTATCATACCGCATCAAGACATCTATTCAGAGCAGCAACTACTGCTACGGCACAGATCTAGGGAAGAACTTTACCGTCGACCACTCATCGAACAGTAGCACCGTGCAATGGGGTCTTACGCAGATTGCTCGTTGGCACACTAGCCTTCAGTACTGTGAGGATCAGCAAGAGGAAATGGTGGATACACTGGATAACGAAGCCCTGCAGCAGCACCTGATATCATCGATGTCTTCTACGGCTACTACGATGACAACAACAACGACGACTCAGTTGCTAGCGTCCTCACGATGCGAACCAAATACCGTTTGCGTCAGCACAGGAGATGATACAAACGATGAGGAGCCTCAAAACACAAACGATCTGCTTCCTCCGGAAATAAAAGATGCTATCTTCGAGGACCTTCCTCACGACATCCTGGATGGCATCTCCATGCTAGACATCCTCCCGAAGCTAATGACCTACGACGATCTGCTAGCTATGGATCTGAAGAGCGATTCTACCTTTAATATTGATATCCTAAAAGACCCTGGTATTCTTCAAGGACTTGGTAATGGAGCAGGATCTTCAACCGGCGGTTCTTCAACGACGGCAAACAACGCCGGCCCAAGTGCGAAAAATAACGATCATTCCGGCATGGACGTGGATGATATGGCCAGTCTACATGAAGCTATCAGTAGTACCGTTGTATCCGAGCTCAGTAACGATAGCTGGGCGAAAACAATCGGTACACCCGGTGTGGAGGATGCCCTTCTGTCCGGTTTGACTAAACCAGCCACGCCAAGTGTCACGAATACTGCGGTACACCACAGAGAACTGAAACGGAGCAAATCGGACATTCTCGAAGCAATCGCAGCCGCCGGACAGCAGCAACCTAGGGGCCAGCGTTCCGGCAGCTTCTCCTGGAACACAAAGCAACTCGAATCGACGGCTGCCGTCGTAGCGAAGCGTCGCAAGATCGGTAAAAATAACATCAAGCTTTCAGATGTCCTATCGCTTGGCAGAATCAAAGAGGACACTCAAAGCATTTGTGGTTCGACGACTACGGCAGTGACTACAACAACCACCATGGTGACTGCGACGGCAGCCACCACTACCGTTGTGCTAGATGAGCGAGCCAAAACTCTACAAGATGATTTTTCTTGGGCTACCGTGAAAAAATCGATGGGGACGGTGGAAGGAACATCGGAAAATGGGGCAAACGTATTCGAAAAATTGAAAATTTCGCAACTGGACGGTGTAGACGACATCTGTCTAGATGGTACAGTTAGCGAAATGAAAATCTATTCTTCGCGGTCAATGATTGAAGCACCGGTGAAGTGTGACCGCTGTCAGGCAACATATCGTAACCAGGAATCGTACCAGCGACATCTTAGTTCCTGTGAGGTTCTTTCTACAAGTGAGTCAGAATCAGAGACTCGATCGCCTCGATTACTCAGCCCGGAACAGCAACAGCAGCAGCAACAACAGCAACAACAGATCATCACCGGTCAAATATCCGGTACGGCAGGTAGCACCTTCATTCTTCCGCAAGCATCATCACAACCACAAACAATTACTACCGATATCTACGGTAATACGACGGGATATCTTACGGCTGGTTCGACGCAAGCTACTGGTCACCCACAAACTATTTCAGTGTTGCAAGCTGGGCAAACAATCAATCTGAACGGCAACCAAGCAATTCTTTCAAACCTTCCGACGTCGATGCCAATCACCATCAATCAACTTTCATCAGGTGGCATTCCTATACAAACTTCGGGCACCGGGACGCAGCAAATTCCTTTGCCAGGTACTCTTCAGGCGGGTTTACAAAATCTGGGTGGAAACATGATCATCTCTACTGGGCCGAATGGTCAGGGACAACTGTTCACCACGAATCAGTTCTCAAACGCGGCCTTCCAACAACAGGCACCACAGCAACAATCACAGCAGCAAGTTTTACACGACACAAATTCGCAGCAGTTTATGCAGAGCAAACAAAGATTCATTCAACCCGCCCCGACAGCATCGCCGATCAGTTTGCCGCATAGTCTCGCCTCTGGAACAGGTCCAATGACAACGACAACTCTCAGTACGGCCCAAGGTTTAGGAGGAGTGTTCTCACAGCAACCTCAAATTTTTTCAATCGGTCCGAACGGGCAGCCGCAACTAATGACGATTGCAGCTCCGCAGCACCAACAAACGATCTTACAAGCTGGTGTTTCGCAGCCGATAGGAATGCAACAAGGAGCCAAAAAGATAGTCTACACCACTGCGTCACCAAAGAAAGTGATGACAAAACTTGCGCAACAGCAGCAAGGATTGAAATCGAAACGCACGCTCGCCGCAAATGGAGTGTCGAAGCCGGGAATACAGATCAAAACTAAGCAGCAGCAACAGCAGGAGCAAACGGTGACATTACATCCAACAACGAATGTGATCGGAGGACAATCCACTGCTGGTCAGCTGCAAACGACGCTGACTGCTGCACCACAGCAGCAGCAACAGCAGCAGATTCAGTTGATTAATACATCCTATCCGCTGATTCAACGGGCAACAGCACCAACCGGACCACATCAAACATCTGGCAACGTCATCTTCCAGACACAATCGCCTACGAATCAACCGATCCTCGTACAGCAGGTCGGAGGCAATCAAATCTCTTACCTCGCAGATCAGGGCACACTAACGGCAAACCCGGTACAGTATCAGCTCGCACCAGCAAATGTGCTCACGCAGAATGGATTTGCAATGGCAACAACTGGTCCGGATGCGGGAACACTGGCAGCAGCGACGGCCAACAACATTCTCATACCCAACGGTACCGGCGGTTATTCACTCATCCCTGCCGGAGCGCTACAGATCGCAACCCAACCGCAAGTGATAGGAACAATCGTGCAGCCACAGGCAGCAGCCATCCAATGCGGTATGATGGCTACGGAACAAATGGTTCTGGGTGCGACCACTGCAGCTACCGCATCGGCTCAACCAACGCTTGAGATGATGGTGACGGATCCGGCGTCGGGTTGTATGTATCTTACCAGCCCATCCATGTATTATGGACTTGAAACAATCGTACAAAACACGGTTATGTCCTCACAGCAGTTCGTGTCCGCCACGGCGATGCAGGGAGTTTTAAGTCAAAATTCAAGCTTTTCCGCCACAACGACACAAGTTTTTGCTGCTAGCAAGATTGAGCCAATCGTTGAAATGCCTACGGGTTATGTGGTGTTGAACAATGATGGTACAACGGCTCAACAAATGCAGATTGGAACATCAACCGCATCGGTTGTGTCGCAGGCACCGACACCAGTTCAAATTCAAACTTCTACGAGCGTTGGAGCAAACGGAGGACAAGCGATTTTCCAACAGGCACAACTACAACCAACTGCGGCCGTCGTGTCCTCTTCTGGCTCCGGATCTCTTCCTACCGCTCACCAAACGACGCCGGTTGTGTCAATTCAGCAGCAACAACAGCAGCAGCAACTATGGAAGTTGGAATGTTCTACTCCATCCACTATTAGTATCCAACCGAACACCATTGCCACTAGTTCATCCAACTCTACAACCTCGATCGTAACGCCCCTGAAGCCAACAATGAAAACTATAGTACCAAAGTCACAACCACAGCTGGTAAATAAAGTCATGCCAAATACGGCAATGAAAGTACTAAGCAGCGGAAACGAACAAACATCAGCTGGCACCGGTAGCGTGGCATCGGTGACACAGCAGCAAAAGTCTGCTTGCTTCCAATCAATCGTGTCCTCCTCGGTGTATACAACGGCCACAGCCTTAACCACCTCCACGAAAGTTTCGAACGTGATTAAACCCATCACAAAGACGACCAACTACACTAAACCGAAAATTGTTGCCAAGCCCGTCAAGCAAAAAACCTCACCTGCGTTACTTTCTCCTACGTCACATTCTCCGATGTACCAGTTGGCACAGCAACAGCCTCAAACAGTCATGATTTCCACACAACCAGTGCAACAACAACAACAACAACTGCTTCAGAACGGCATCACCCTGATTCCGGCAACCAGTACTACTGCACCAGTAAACAATGCATCGCAGCTGGTGCCGATTAAACCAAACGTTAACGCGAACGGTTTACAAACGATTACAGCAAACCAGCTAACCGTGAGTGCGATTGCGCAACAACCTCCAATCGTGATCGAAAAGCTACCACAGCAAGTGCAATCAGTGACTTCCTCCACCAGTGTTACGCCCATATCGAATGGTATAAGTCTCAACAACGGGCAGATGATGATCATTCAGCCTAATAGCGCATCAGTCGCCAAGAAGCCGACGCAGGTCAACGGGCAGGGCTCAGGTCATGTGAAAAAACAAAAGACTATGCTCCCAATGAATCAAACGCAGATGATCAGCTACACAACAGCCCAACAGCTTCCGCAGCAGCAGCAGCAGCAGGCACAACCGTACCAACAGTTGCTGAATGTTTCCACTACGCAGCAACAACTGTCAGGCATACCCCAACAACAACAACAACAACAACAACAAGGCCAACAACAACAGATTCAATCGCAACCGATCGGTATACCACAGGGTAGTAAAGGACCTCTTTCGAAAAAGACGTCCTCCAACGTTGGACAGATCACACTGTCGTTGGCAAATATTGGAACAACAAACACAATCGGACCAGTCCCGGTTTCGATGCCAGCATCGACGATCACGATTACTCCATCGCAACCCGCAAGCATAACACTTCCGACCGCTCCGTATCCGATGCCACTCTACTCCAACATACCGACCAATGTAGTTAACCCGATTCAGCAGCATACGAATCAGAACACCCAATCGTCTACGGGCAACAGTCGGCCAACGAATCGCGTCCTGCCCATGCAAGCGTCTGTGATGCAGCAGAAGAACCCGGAAGTACCACAAACTCCTCCACCGCCACCACTAAAAATGCTTCATCAACAGTGCTCGGAGAAGCTGGACCACGAGTTCTCGATCATTCCGAGTCCAGCTCCATTTGGTGTATCGACCCCTAGTTCTTCACCGAACGATGTGGATCGAATGCAAATGTCGGGTAACGAGAAGCTTCTCACCACGGGTAAGAACACCAATCGGCTTGAAATCGAGATTAAGCCGATAGAAATAACACCACTACCCTCGGCCATGATGACACCAACAACTACAAACGGAAGTTGCACTCCTTCACCGCTACCACCATCGTCGATATCACAGCAGCAAGAAGAATCATCACTGCAAACAGAACTACCTATAGAGCAGGCTACTATGATGATAGAAATCGAAGAACAACATCAACAACAACAGTTCGATCAGCATAATACGGAACAGCAAATCAATGAAACTCCGAGTTTCCAATTCAGCCTCAGCTTCGATGGCACAGCAGGGACGCTTATTCCACTTGACACTCAACAACAATCCATGACGGCACAGATCGAAATCAAGCCAATCCTAACATCGTCGCCAAGATGCAATGACGATGAGATGCACTCGCCTCAGCCTATCCTGACGTCCAACGACTCCATCGAAGACGATCGAGACACCGAAACGCAGCGAATCGATGAACTGAAACATTCGCTCGAAGCGGAAACGCAAGAGATGCTCGCTGAAGGACACGAGACGTCAATGTGCGGAGATAGTGCCGGTGCCGGTAGCAGTAGTGGTACAGCTTCCCCAAGTCTGAACGATGGTGAATCGGATTCGCCGGAGATAAAAGATAAAATCTCCGAAATACTCGACAACCTTGAGCAGCAGACAAACCAAGAAGTGGAAATGCAGATGCAGGCGTTCGATAGCCTCGGCGAATCGAAGGAGCATTGTTCTGCTGTAACGGAACGTTTGGTCGCTGAGCTCCGGGAAGAGTTTCACTCGGCAGTGTCATCACCTTCGACAGCAACCCCAGCCGCAACCGTACCGATAATGACAGTGGAACAATCACAAACAACAGCGAACCTGAGTGACCAACAAAATCTGCTTACTATGTCCGATTCCATGTTTGACAATTCGAAAAAGGAATCCAATATCAATGGGTGTTACCGCGACAACATCGATCGTTCAAACTATGCAGGAAACGCTTCAGGAGACGATCTAAATTCCTTACTACAAGATGGCGATGCGGAAAGTGTACTGTTTGGAAAAATTCGCCAACCAGAACCTTCTCCACTGTCACAGCCTTCGCCAACCGAGCATCACCATCAGCTACACCAGCTGGATGAAGAACTTCAGCAGTTCACTGTGCAGGCACCAACTCCGGCCCCTCCGTCGACTGCAACCAAACCTCCACGTTCTACGAGTCCGAAATTGTTGTACGAAATTCAATCGCAAGATGGGTTCACCTACAAATCAACGTCAATCGTAGAAATCTGGGACAAACTGTTCGAAGCGGTGCAGACCGCACGTCGTGCACATGGTCTGACGCCTCTGCCCGAGGGTCAGCTAAAGGAGATGGCCGGAGTGCAGATGCTCGGCCTGAAGACGAACGCCATTCGCTATCTGCTCGAGCAGTTGCCCGGTGTGGAGAAGTGCTCGCAGTACAGTCCGCTGTATCACAAGAAGCAATCGGGTGGATTAGGTGGTATATGCGTTGGAGAAACGGGCACAGGGCTCGCAGGCTGCAACGGAGTTGCGGATTACTTCGATGAGCTGCAGGAGAACGTAAACGGTACGGCACGTTGTGAACCGTATAAAACACGCTCTGAGTATGATATGTTCAGTTGGTTGGCGTCACGGCACCGCAAACAACCGATGCCGATCGTTGCACAAAACATTGATGACACAATCATTCCCAGGTAGGTACCGCTCGGTGTCACATATAAGGAATATATAAGGTATGAGGAATGACCACACACATTTTTTTCATTTGCAGACGGGGCAGTGGTAGCAACCTTCCGATGGCAATGCGCTATCGAACGTTGAAAGAATCGTCGAAAGAATCGGTTGGCGTGTATCGATCGCATATTCACGGTCGTGGACTGTTCTGCAACCGCGACATTGAAGCAGGTAATGTCTCGAATGAACTTGTTGTTCTATTTTCGTTCTCCTCTCTCTCTCTCTTTCTCTCTCTCTCA